>QFFB01022951.1:0-43727 GCA_003316465.1 Ramaria cf. rubripermanens
GACTACTTTGGGATGGGCTCGGATAAGGTCAGGCTCGGGGTATGGGCTCAGAACGGGGTTAGTTGCCGAATATGGTTGCCGGAGATCCGCGAGGGACTGGATCATAACAGTGGCTATGATTTGGACACCACACTTTTACTAAGTTACACAGCCTCACTTGTGTTGCAGTTCCACTTTTCCACTCTCCAAGTCCACATTTCCTTGTCTGTCTTGTTATGAATATAGGATTACTTATCTTTTGTTATCTTTTGTCATACTCATGTCACCTAGATATCACCAGTGACATGATCCGGTGTCTCAGGGGCTTCGGCCCCTTTCCAACATTGTATAAGTAGTTAGAATATTAGCTACAACAATTTCATATGGTTTCAGCCCATCCCTCATGTCATTGAGGCCAATTATGCGCTCAAGTTAATGCACATCGAGTCTTTCTGTCTTCGAGTCTTCTATTTCCTCTGCTTCTTATATTTTATCATGTCTTGTCAGTATTCCTGTTAAGTTCACAGACATTACCCGGAACTTTGGAGGTCGGAGACTTGGAGGTTGGACTTCAAAGCAATACAAGGGGGGTAGGGACTTGGCTTCAACTTATGGGTCGTGCCACCTACTATCGTTCAGTCCCTAATTTCAGATATCAGGGTATCGGAGGTTGTCTGGAGGTTCAGACTCAGAGATATCACTAATAGTGTCTAACTACAGAGATAGTAATGTGAGAAGGACTGGATGTTGGTAACAAGGAAATAAGTCAATATTCAAACTAAAGAATGGATACAAGATTGGAGGACTATCAATACCTCATATCCTCATTGTATCCTAAGAATGTGTAACAAGAAGGACATAGATGTAGAACAAGAAAGATATAAGAGTTGAATAATAATTGGAGTTTGGAATAGGGTCAGAGGTTTGGATTGAGCAGGGTACAAGTATTCTACTTTGGGTTGTGAATGAGGATTATACTTTAAGAGGCATATAACAAGAACTAAAACAGAATATAATAGTAACTTTGGAGTTTGGAGGTCCAAAGGTTTGGAGTCTCAGTGTTAGAGCTCAGGGATCTAACAATTCCATCTAGATAACATGGCCTCTTGCATCCATTGTCCACTCTACTATCTGCTTTGCACACGTTGCCTTTTGCTAGTGGCACCAATATACTTTACCTTTATCACTGTCCTCATTTCTATAAGTACACCTGTAATTCCTCTCAAAGAATCCAGCTTTTGACTCACCCCTTTTTTTCTCTCTGTATGATCCACATTATGGATCATCTTGAGCTTGCAGATGATATCACAGTTTCCTCTCGGAACACAACTTGCAAGCTTACAATACCTCTGAGTTCAAATCTCCAGACAACCTCCAAACTCAATCTCCAAAATTAGGGATCAAATGATAGTGGGTGGCACAATACATAAGTTGAAGCAAAGTCCCTACCCCCCTCCACACCCCCTCAAAGTCTGACCTCTGGAATCTCCAAAGTTCTGGGTAATGTCTATGAACTTACCATGCTACAATGATAGGCTCATGCCCAATGTTGAACTACTTCTCAAAATGCATGCCTTTGCTAGCTGCATACTGTTATTAAAACAGACAGGTTGCTTATTCACAGAGCTTATAGTTCATTGATGCACTGATATTACTCATTCATTTTAAAATCCAATCTTGACCATGAAGAGTCTTGGACAACACAGGGTTGCACCATGGATGAAATGTACATTTACACTGGGAAAAGGTGGTTATTCCAAATTTGGGAATATGACTTGAAAAGTAGATGAAGATTTAACTAATTCTGCAAAAGTGGAATATAGCTTGGAAATATGAAAAATTCAAACAATATTCAAGTTTACACAGAAGTTGTATAATGTAACCCAAGCATGTTCCAGACATTTTCCCTTGAATATTGTGTGAATCATATTTTAAAGCCATATTCCACTTTTGCAGAATTAATTAGCTATGTTAAATCTCCATCCACTTTTCAAGTCATATTCCCAAATTTGGAATAACTGCCTTTTCCCAGTGTAGCCTCAGTTTTATCCCTTTCTTTCAAGGCTGGCCCAGTAGGCCCACAATGATTTACCCATTTTTCAAAATTACATTCTCTGATATCCATAGTGTTACGATTCAAGTTGATGCACACCGGCAGCAAATGAAATTTTGGGTGTACCATCGCGTTGTCCTTTTAAGTGACACATGCCATCCGATGCCAGTGGGTTCCTCGTATCCATCATTTCCCGATATGACTTTCACCCTTGAATTGCCGTGTGCCTAACCATATCGATAAATATGACAGCGGCGGTCTATGGTCCAGAAAAAAAAACCACGCAAAAGACAGACCTCATGAATATTTCTGCCTGGGGTACCTGTAACCGCAATTTGTCATAATTTGAATGGCTTGAAATACATACCACTCGGCACGCAGATAGCACGAGCCAAAGAGTTATGTCATATATGATAAGTAAGTATCCGCGTGTGAAAATATTGCACGCCGCAGCCGTCCCAGCGGCTCGGCGCAAGCCTTTGAATTTGAGATTCCTCTATGCAAGAATATCTGAGCAATCCCAGTTTGAGCCCAGTGGCTAAAGAAGAGTGGCTAGACTACCTATAACGGAACACAAAAGCTAAGACCCGGGCCGAACTTTCAATACTTATTATTAGCGATGCGTCGCCCTCCCATGTTCCGTCCACGCCAGTCTCAGCGGTGTGGCGTTACCAGACAATCTAAATAGACTTCCGCAAAAGTATGTGGGATGACGACCGGCTGCGGCGTGTGCGACGCAATCTGGCCTGAGAACGCGCCGGCCTACGAAGGTCAAAGCTACGGTAAAATTGGTGTTAGCACCATGAAGTTCCCGAAGGCCTTCCAGATTACAATGATAACACACTGTTGGTGAGTCGCCCGCTAATGGTTGTCAGATCCGAGTCGGACATAGCAAACTCCCATCCGCATCATCTGATTCACAGGCAGTGCGCCGATGTTCAGCACTCTCTCAATGTTGCCAAAATTGATTCTCCTCCCTCGAATTTCAATTCATTTATCTGTTGGCATCTCATATATACCTACAGTACTCCTTCCAGCGCGTTCCTCGTCCTATATATACAACTGCATGGCCTTACACTCGCTCAATGGGATTTGACACTTTGACGCTGATGGCATACCCTTGGAAACGCGCTAATTGGGCAGTTGGGATCCTGCAAAAAAATTGCTGCTCTGCCTCTGGAAGTATCCGTGACACGCCGTCGAAGTATATACGTGGCAATGGGTATGTGATTGTCTTATTAGTCTTGGCTATCTTGTGGTTGCGGTACCCGCGGGATTTCACCGGGCGATATGGGGCAGTTCATGCCAGTTGTCACAGCGCTAGAACTAGTGTCAATCTTGGATTGTCCCACCGGCGCACAGGCCACGCCAGTATGACATGCTGACGCCTTCAACGCATGCTACGTCCACTCCTCAGTCCTAGCATCATCCCTCCCCAATATCCAAGCCTTCCCCTACCCATTTCCCCCCAGAACGTCCATCCTTGTGCGTTCACGTCCGTTCCCTCCCGCGAACGAGAGTGCGCGTGCAGGACTGTGCGGGCGGGTGAGGCAATGTGAAGTGGGGTTCGAGGTGGCTTGACTATGTGCGCTAGCTCTGATAGGCGTGAACGTAAGGACCGGCGTACGGAACAGACGCGTATGGTAGTATCGGCGTGCGAGGGGTGCTTCTGCTGCACTCTTCTGCGTCCCTACAAGGGGGTTTTAACTGCCGGTAAAATTATACCCCCCCTGCCCTTTCTCCCGGTGAATGTTTCGTTGTGGTTGTTTGTATGTTTATGCATTAATTTTGAACTCCCTTTGTTCATCTAGTCACCCTCTCACTATATACCGCTCAAGACTCTTCCTTGTTATTCCCGTTTATACTTGTGTCCACCAACCTATCTAAGCGAGCCGGGTTAACGCCGCCTCATGCTTCTAATTTCCACCCCGAGCACGTCACATCGGACGTTAATCAGACGCAAAACTAGCTAGCTCCCGGCCCGTCCATCGGAGGACCGGAATTATAATACTGTAACCCTGGCCCTGAGTCACGGCTCACTGGCTCAAACGTCGGGGTGGTCGAAGACTGACAGCGAAGGTAACCCCCTTGGGCACCCAGTTACAGTAATGTTAAACAATCGCTTGCCAAATCGTCTGACTTTGCGTTCTTGTTGGCGTTGCCCACCGCAGAATCAGTCGTAACACTAGTGATCACGTGTATGTATACTGTATACAAAAATCTGTGCAGTGTGTGAATCTGTACGATTTCTCGTGGTTATGCATTAAGCAAGAACCCCACTCTTGTCCTCAGCCTTGTCTTCTAAGTCGCCAATACTATCTTCAAAAGCTAGCTGTGGCTGGCCTCTCGAAAACACATCGTCACCCGTACCGATCTTGTACTTATCAGGTGATGAGAATATAGTGTCAATTGACTCCAGGGGCTCGGAGTTGTACATGGTTAGTATGTCAGTTTCCTAACACAATCAGAGGCACGCTCACCTTCAGCGCTGTCTCAGGGTAGAAGAAATAGACCACAGGTATAAAGGAGAGATTAAGAACAGCGAACACTGAATTGGTATTCGTCTTGAATACACAATCTGTAACTCAATATAGCCTCACTGATGTAGGTTTTCCATCCCAGGCTTTGGATGGCGACTGGAGTAACTTGCACAATCGTCTGAGCCCCGTTATGTCAGTTAGATTTCGCGACAAATTCGATATTAGCTTACGAAATTGAACAGCCAGTTAGAAATGGTCGCTGTTGCAGAGCCTTTTGATCGCAAACGAAGTGTGCAAACTATTCAAGATTCGGCAATTCTGAGAAATTCATAGTGAAATGGCTGGAAATTCCTCATACTTTCCGCGGGGTACTGGAGACAATGGTTATTATGGCAATCGGGCACGGATACTGCCACTTACAAGCCATGGGATAGCAAGCCAACCAATGGCCTGAGTAATTCGATGTCAATCTCAGATCTCTCGTCAGTCACGAACAGGACACCCACGAAGAAGGTGTTAACTATGGAAGTTCAAAAACATGTAAGAAGCGCGCAAATATGCAGTGAACGGCGTCGCTTACAAGTAAACATCATGGCGACGGCAACCCTACCCCGTATACCTGTCCCCGCGGGGTCAGTGGCCAACAGGATACCAAGGATTGCCATAGAGGCCGAGCACCCCACAGCACACGTCATCATTGACCGACGGCGGCCCAATCTTTCAATGTACTGTAAACCAAGTCACCATGCACCAAGCTTCAGATTGGGCGTCAACCTACCAGAACAGGAATCAGGGCTGATCCAAAGCTGGTGTAAATAACATAATTTGAAAGAGGCTCGTTGACGCGCGGCAGTAACGTACTATGCCAGACCATTGAACCCCGACAAAAGCCGGGACATATTGTTAGACAGGCCCATCGATTTGAAAACGAGGGTTAGGCTGGCGATCCATGGTACATTATCAACCCATACATGGATGGAAAACTGATACTCACTAATACGATATGAGGTCTCACCGCAAACCCGTTAATAGGCATATTTTATGACACTTCAGAAAAACACTGACTAATGCCTCCCATCTGGACGTATCGAATTAGATTAGAAGTAGGTGCATAAGCCACCGATGTAACGGAAAACACACACCTGTTGCATCAACTGTATCCCGAAGCACAGACACAACCTTCGGAAATTCTGCATCTCCCCTTCAAATAATTCCTTATAGCTGAAGTGTCCGCTGACACTGCGCTCGAGCTCTATGGCTTCCTCAATTTCTTGGCTTTGAGCAACAACGATGACATCAGTGGGTTTAGCCGAATTAGACAAGAGATGAGCGAGAACGGTTCGCGCGTCCGAAACTCGTCCTTGAGCCAGTAGCCACCGTGGTGACTCTAGAGTTGTTTAGTGTGTGCTGAGAATACGACGACTACAACCGAACTCACCAGGAAGATCTATGAGCATTAGAATTAGCGATACGGCGAAGACAGTCTGAAATGCGATTGGAAGCCGCTACTCTTCCCAACCACGATAGAAGTACGAGATGTCAGTCCCGTAACTTTAAAGAGTCAATGATTCCTGACCCAGTTCGCATCTGAATTGATGAAGCTTAAACCATAATCTGTTGGCATCGAACATTGATATGGCTATTTCTCTGATACATGTAAAGCAGAACGCACGTACCAAACCAATAAGAAAGCGTTAGGCCAGCTATCAGCATAGCCTGGGCGATCGCGAGGTCCCGACCTCTGTTCTTTGTCCTGGATACTTCACTGTTGTATACTGGAATCGTTGCAGAATTCATGCCTTGTTAAATACATCCCCAAAAACGCGTGAGATAAATATCGTATATCCCACAGTAATACATACCATTTCCAAACCCTGCAATGATGCGGCCAACAACGATCTGCGGCACACCGAAGGCAGATGCTTGAAGTGCGGCTCCAACGATCTGAAACCACATTATCTTCACTAATCACTGATCGGAAATTCGATTACTTACGAGTATCGAAGTTCCAACCAGCATTGACTTCCTTCTACCCAGCGCTTCACCTTTGAACAAAATAAACGCTGCCCCGAACAGGCACCCCATCTGTCACACTAAGTATCAAGGCGACAAGCATGGTCACTAGGTTCTAACCTCATAGATGCTGACCTATAATCCGAAAAACAAAATTTCGGTTTCACTCTAACAACGCGGCATGAAGAATGACTCACAATGTTGGCCACTTTAGCCGCCTTTTGTTCTCGTTGACCATTCACAGTAGCCATAAGTTGAAACTGATTGTTGAATCTATCTAAAAGTAGAAGTCCAGACAGAACACCTGCATTTGGCGGATTAGATATTAGAGATATTGTCATAGGCAAAACAGTACTTTGATACCTTGGTCATAGCCTGTTGGGTACAAGCTCTTTATCAGACTTGAATAATTTAGGGTGTGTAACAATCAGCCTACCAAACAGAAGAAACCCCATGGATGCAGCAGATGTTACAGCATTGGCGAGGTGTCGCCTCGTGGAGTGTTAAAACATGGTGGATGTTTGACAGAATATGGCCGGACATACCCTCTCAGTAAATCGAGTCCAAGAACCATCTCGATACTAGAAAAGTTGTCACACACTGTATGGCTTCTGCCTGAGATTGTCAGTGAGGCGTGAAGCCCCAGACATTCTTATAGACTCTGACTGAAGACTTCAGCCTTGCATGCTTCAGAGCTCTCTATCCGAGTCGGTCCCCATGGTGAAATCGATACGAAACGGGTCCGACTCTCGGAATTCATTGGTAGACGAAATATAGAAAGAATGAGACAAGTTTGGTCTTGGCTTCGTTTGCGAGCCTACTGTGCATCGAAGGGATTCTATCGATAGTAGTTTTCGAACTCAGCCAGGTCTTATTTTGGCTAAGTATACCAACAAGGTCTTACACCTTAACTTCTGACAATACAGCACAATTTGCAGATGAGTCGATAATTGACGGTCATTGGTACGCAATGGTACTAAACGGTGGAAAACGCACAATCGACCAAGGAATGAAACCCTAACAGTAAATATCCGCTGCCGATGGCATCCTGATAACAAAGATGCTTTTGGCTTTGAACAGTGAGTGTTCGAGTCGGTATTGATGTGTGAGCCCGTTCTTAGATTATAATGTCAGCCAGGATCAACAAACGAAACAATTATGCGAGATGCACTGAGGTGACGAACCATAACTGATCTGCCTGATTGTCCCACCTTTAGAGTCGCTGGAAGTGGGATAATTTATAAAATGCTGCGCAGGGTTTCTGCCACTGCCACTCCGGCTCAAAACTTTTTCGACGCTTCGAAAGGCCAGTTTCTCAGGACCCTAACTAAGAGTCAACTAATAACTGTGATGGATTTTAGTAGGGGACATTTGTCGAGTATAGTAATTACTCTGAATCCGTACATGAGTAGCTCACTAGCACTCTAGTACCTCTCACCTCAAGGGGAAGGCGACCAAAGAAAAATAACTCGCACTATCTTTTTGGGATGAGGACTGAGGTCCTAATTTTCATATGATCGACCCCGGCCATACGTCGGGAGTACGTATCGTCGGCCTTGAACTGGCGTCGAACGCTACATAAATGTGCCTTCTGGCGATAAAATACACTTTCCGCAGTGAGACAACAGTGACATCGGTGAAGTGGGTTTGAAATTCCAGTAAACTCATTATGACGACATTCTTCGGTACTGTACAATATAAAGTAGACTTTGTCAAATTGTCTGGTTTTTGATCTTTACAATATGATCACCTATCAATATAGCGAAAAAAAAGGGACTCCCTCTCATGCGCCTGCCTTTTGGATCTGAGATATGGCGTTGCTGTGGGGTAGGTTGCATGTGTGGGATAGTTCTGAGATAAGTGTGTCGGTAAAAGGTCCAACGTGAAGGAACGTGCTGCCGATCAGTGTGCGATCTTTGAGAGGGACTGTGATAGGCTGGGTGAGACGTGCATTTTGCCGGACTTCCAAGCCGCCAGGTGTGCATCATCATTTTTTATTTTTTTATCGTCATTTTATTCGACCGCAGGGTAACCTATGGTGGTCGCTACGCTTATGGTACCTAAAAGGGCGGGCCTTCCCCTCGCTCCCTGGGGCTCCCGTACCGCTGCGTCCTCGAGTGGGCGGCTGCACCGAGGACGGATCCTTTCCCCCGCCAGCCCGGCTCCCTTGGAGCCGTTTGCCGCCCCCCTCTGTTGTATGAGGTAAGGTATGATCTCTCTCCGCTTGAGTGGATCTGATTTTGGTCTGGCTTCATAAGTGCTCGGCCACCGAAGCGGGCCTGCACGACGTGAGAGAGCGCCGCAGCTGAAAAGAAAAGAAGAGGATCTCCGGGAGGTGTTGCCGTGCCGCCTTACTGTAACCGCCGCTTCCGGTCTTGCTCGACTTGACCCCGGCGTGTCGGGTCCTTGCACGTCGTCGCCCGAGCGTGTGGGTTGGGTGTAGTATGGTGTGGAGGGACCTGTCGTACTCTTGCTTCCTGTTTTCTTTTCTATCCAACAGAGTGATTCATTGTCTAGTAGGCATGCGAGGGGTGACGTCACCGCAAGTAGCTCTCAGCCGTTTTGTGTCCGCCACATATCGTAGTAGTGTCTCTAACTGACTTGGATTTTCTTCCTAACGCATTTCGTAGTCCGTGTCTGGCATGTTCGTGGGACCGACAGTCGAAGAAGTAATGATGCACCGTCTCAACGGCTTTCGCGCATGCCGAGCATATTGGTGACGGTGCTTTCTTGATCCTGTGCAGTTGACCGTTGAGCGGGACATGTCCCGTGCATAGTTGTGTGACCAGACTGGTTCGGGCCCGCGTGAATTCGTCCATCATCTCAGGGTAGTTCTTAGATGGGAGGGTGTTATCTATTTTGGCCATTCTAGCGTAGCGAGGCGAGGCCGCCCATTTCTCTCTCCATGCGTGTCCTATACCTATTCGAAAGGATTGTCGTGCAGCAGCTATGCTGCGCAGTAGTGGTGTCTGGCTAATATAGGCAGGCAACTCACTATTCGGGCTGCTGTTCCTTGTTGAGGCTTCTCTTGCTTCTGTGTCCGCCACGACATTCCCTTCCACAATGTCATGTCCCGATATCCATGTGATCTTGAGCTTGATTCGACATCTTCGTGTCGGCATGGTCACTCTGTTGGCCATGTTGCAAACTTGCTCCAGGATATGCTGAGCTGGCCTGGACCATATGTAGCCAATTGATTGTATCACTGCCTGGTTGTCTAATAGGATTGTGGCAGAGCTGACTTTCTTCTCCCTTGACAGCAGCTCCAGTGCCAGAGTTACACCCACCACTTCTGCTTCATATGTATTGTGGTCAGTCAGAGGACCTAGATGATACCTTAGGGCTGCAGTTTGCTGTCCATTCCTATATAGGACTGCCATGGCCCCTGCCTGCCTTTCTAGCCCAGACCCATCTGCATAGACTTTGGCATCTGCCATGTTGTTCATGTCTTCTTCTTTGGACACCTCCCTGGACTCTGCAATGTCTGTGGTAAAAAGCTGGGCTGTATCAGGCAGCTGTAGGGCAGGGTAGATTGTCTCATAGGCCTCTGGTATGAGGTTGAAGCTGTGGAGCAGCATATGCAAGGGGGACGGGTGTGTGAGGGCATCCCAAGCAGATGCTCTACACTCAAGCAGTGCACTGGTGAAGGGGAAATCCTAAGTCATATACAACTAGATACAATGCAAGGGCATACCTGGCAAAGGTGAAATCCTAAGAGAAAACTCTGAGGATCCCTACACCTGCTAGCTAACAACTATATACTTCAGGCATCATAACTCTGCACCTCTGAAGCCCAAATCACATAAGCAACAGGGGTGTCGAAATACAGACAGGGCCAAGGAGGTGTTCAGAAGTTGCTGGGAGAAGGACCTGCAAAGCTCTGGGACAAGGGGTCTGTTGCTGAAGTGGTGTTTGGTAGGATTGACTTTGGCTGGGCTGCATATGCTTCACATGCACTTCACAGGACTTCAGCAGGGTGTGTCAGGGTTCACCAGTCTTGGTTCTCCAAGTTTCTGGATCTTCTATCACTTTCCATGAGTTTCTATCTCCCCTGATTATATAAGCATTGCCAGCGCAGTGATAAGGTTGTAGCCTGTGTGGTGGCATCTCCTCAGCTTGATCTCTGAGGATATCCACTGCACAGTTGGTCATTATCCTGTATCAGCTCTTATCTCCTTGAGTATCCTTAGGTTGTGGCTTCATCACCAGTGTTGCCCTCACAGTGTGGGAATGTTCGCACTGAGTGGAACGTAGGGTGCAAGGACTTTGCAAGGAAAACAGATGTTCCCCTCACAGGGTGGCACTTGACCAGGTGCCTTGTGCTAAAGATGCACTAATATGAATAATACCTATTAGAGTGTATATGTTACTAGTAATTATTAGCATTGGCTGATTCCAACCTAGATAAAAATTATTACACAACCATGTGAATATTTTAAGGAAAAACACGTCCACTTGCACCCACTACATGCAGGCTCAACCCCATATATGAATCCTGTCCCTCCCTCCACCTTTTATGGCTCCACTGTATCCCCAACACATTCCACACAACCAATTGACCCTGTAATTGACCCTGTGTCACTCAATACCAATGCTGATGACATGCTATGCCCACCTTTTGGTACAACTGAGGGAGGCGAAGGAGACACGTGAGGAACAGCAGGGACAGGCAAAAGAGGTGAGCGCTATAAAGATTTTGTCTTGTTCTTAACTCATACATTATAGGCCCAGAATGCGCTATGTGCAGCTGGGGAGAGTCTGCATGAATCCATGATAACTGGTCACAGGGTCAAGCAGACACAGCCCTCACCACCTTCCTCTGATGATGATAGCATAAAGGAGAACACCAGTCAACAGCCCCACTGTTTCAAGTGCCGGGGCTTCAAAGAGGATGTGTCTGACAAGTGTCAGTTGCACCAATTTGCAACGTGAATTGGCCAAGATGATGCAGTTGTTAGAGAAGAGCTATGAGAGGGAAGTACAAAAGGATAAAAGAATGGAAGATTTCCAGGCCAAACTTCTTGAGATGCAGCACAAGGCGATTGAAATCCAGGAGCGGACCTCAGCTGCTCTCCTGGACATCCTGAAGAAAGGTCTGCTTAATAACAGTTAAATACTGTGTTTTTTTGACTTTTAATGGTAAAATGTCTTGGATTATGGCTTGACAATATCTTTAACATCACCTACATATGAGAATGCAACTAAAGGTTATCAAGTGAGACAGTTCGAAGACACAAAAACACGTAGGTCACATGTTCAGCCTAATATCTTGCTGGGAAATATTATCTTCTCTGGCGCTTATATTACAGGGTGATAATAAATTATTATCAAACTTGATAATTATTAGTAACATATACACTCTATTAGCCTGCATGCAACGGTCCTTCTATGTGGATGGTCTATAATGCAGTTGTTCATGTGGCAAAGAGACTACTACTGTGGGTTGACTGGTGCAGAGAACAAGTCATACAACCTGTTCTTCTAGGGTATCATATAGGTAACTTCTTGTGATGGTGACCTGGCTTCGTGTGATGTATGATGTAGTACTTGTGACTTGTGACTTATGATGTATGTGCGGCTATGCCCCGTGATAAAGCTTCAACTTGGTGCCCTAAACTTGGGACTTTACTTGGACTTGAGCATAAGACTTAAGAGAGACTTGACTTGAGAACTGAACTTGACTTGATTTTGTACAGAAAGAGTGAGCCCTTACTATCACTGGTCAGGATGTGGATCAGGTCAGGATGTGGATCACTTGCACATTCCACCACCCCTGGAACATTTGGGGGTGCCAAAAATTATTGACAATTATGATTAAAATAATAAGAATATAACTACATTTTTTTGATGAAAAAAAGCAGCTGTGTTGGAAGATGGGGGGCTATATATGCAGGCAGCACATGCTTTTAGCCCCCCTATGTGGTTATTCAGCCTTAAAATAATTGGTAAAAATCATATTTCACATATTGTATGTAAAACACATTATATACACAATGCCGGTCTTAGTACACTACCTGGATAGCCAGGTTCACTTTCAAGCATGCGGAGTGTGACAGCCCGGCAGGCTGCAGCGAATGTTAACAATTGTGACCAAATGTGACCAAAAATCACTGGCATCCTGATCCACATCCTATCTCACACATCGGATGTCTCTGGCAACACGAACTCTGACTTGTTTGGTAATAAAAGTTGATAGGCATATATTTCACATGCAATTAAAGATTCTCACAAATTTTTAAAAAATTATTTCAAGTATCTAATTATTTATTAATAAAATGAGGAAAGTGATCCATATCCTGATCGGTGATAGTATATACATATCCTCAAGCTACAATAATGTTATGCACTGTGATGAGTTGAGTCATATGATGAGCAAGCAGTCATGAGTCAGGATGAGTCATGGCAAGAACACAAAGTACAAAAGGGGAAACAAAGGAGAAATTACAATAGCGAAAGTAAGCAAGAATGTGTCAGATAGGGGTAAAGTATGGTGAATGAGTAATAAAAGATCTAACAATAGAACAACCATGAGTCATAACAAGAAAAGACTAAATAAAATAGAAACAAGGTGAGTCATTCAGGAACAAAGTGAGTCATAACAAGAACACTATAAATATCCACTAATCATAGTTGTACAAATTGTCCACCATCTCTGAGATGAGTCATGGTATTGGTTGGCACAATTGAGTCATCAATAAGTATAAAGTAGCTTTGTGGGTTGTGGGTCCTTTACATAATATGTTTACTAATATATCTACATCAGCGAGCGCTATTAGTAATAAGGATAAGTCAGCCATGGAACCAACACAGAGATTCGAGAATGAGCACGAACCTGGGACTACGGTGCACCGGCACGGCCCCGAGCGGCAGCTTGAAGAATATTAATAATAACATAAATATTTGTCGTAGTATAAAAACCAGAAGAATGAGAGCATAAGAGAATAATATATTATATTTTATAACTCCTTCATTCTACAAGCGCCAGCGAGCTCAAGCCAGGCCGCTCCACCGGTCCAGCGCTACCTACCATGATCTGAGATATATGATAATGATATGGTAATGATCCCAGTATGGTAGTGATCCTGATATGGTCATGATCATGATCCCAGTACTGTACTGATCTGGGGAAACTTGCACAGGGGGGATACATGAACATAGGGGATACTTGGCCACATGGGATACATGGACATGTGGGATACATGGACATGTGGGGTACACATGGGATATATGTCCATGGAGGATACATGGAAATGGGAGAAACTTGGACATGGGGGATACATGGACATGGGGGATATGTGATCTTGGGGGATATGTGATCATGGGGGATATGTGGACATGGGGGATACGTGGACATGGGGGATACGTGGACATGGGGGATACGTGGACATGGGGGATACATGGACATGGGGGATATGTGATCACGAGAGATATGTGATCACGGGGGATATGTGATCATGGGGGATAAGTGCTCATGGGAGATACATGATCATGGGGGATACGTGGACATGGGGGATATGTGATCACAGGGGATACCTGATCATGGGGGATACCTGATCACAGGGGATCCGTGGACACAGGGGATACATGGACACAGGGGATATATTATTGCGGGGGATACATTATCATGGGGGATACGTTATCACAGGGGATACCTGATCACGGGGGATATGTTATCATGGGGGATACATGGACATGGGAGATACCCAATCATGGGGAATACATGATCATGGGGAATACATGGACATGGGGGATACATGATCATGGGGGATATGTTATCACAGGGGATACATGATCATGGGGGATATGTTATCACAGGGGATACATGATCATGGGGGATACATGGACACGGGGGATACATGATCATAGGGGATACATTATCATGGGGGATACGTTATCACGGGGGATACATTATCACAGGGTATACGTGGACATGGGGGATACTTGGAGACAGGGGATACATGGAGACAGGGGATACCTGATCATAGGGGATACATGGACATGGGAGATATGTGGACATGGGGGATATGTGGAGACGGGGGATACATGGAGATGGAGGATATCTGATCATAGGGGATACATGGGCATGTGGGATATGTGGACAAGGGGGATACGTGGACATGGGGGATACATGGATATGGGGGATACGTGGACATGGGGGATGTGTGGACACAGGGGATACATAATCATAGGGGATACATTATCATAGGGGACACATCGTGGACATGACATGGGGGATACATAGTCATGGGGGATACATGGACAAAGGGGATGTGTTATCATGGGGGATACGTTATCACAGGGGATACATGGACATGGGGATATGTGGACATGGGGAATACATAATCACGGGGGATATGTGAACATGGGGGATATGTGGACATGGGGGATACATGGACACAGGGGATGCGTGGACATGGGGGATACATTTGACTTACCACAAGGTGTTTGACTCAATGAGGTGCATTAAACTACCGATCAATTAAACGAGCAATGCCCGCCGTGTGAAGCACAGGTACCAAAACTTGTCTAATATATAAATGGCCTAGGTGGGTTGTGGGCGCTGCTTAGGCGCTGCTTATGTCAAATGTTTAGGTCAGCTTTTAGGTCAGCGAGTGCCAGCGAGCTCAAACGCTATAGCCAGGCCACCGGTTCAGTGCTATACCCAGCCCAGGCTACCACCCTTCCCTTAACCACCATCCACCAGCCACCCTCCTGACACCCTTTCAGGTAGGATAATATAAATAAAATGGATGTGTGAGAGTGAAAAAGAAAAAAGATGTGGTAATCTGAGGATGGTACTGATCTGGGGATGTAGGGAATGGCATGATCTGGGGATAGAGTACTCATCTGGGTATAGTACTGATCCAGGTACAGTATGATCCTGGTACGGATGATCCTGGCACAGTATGATCCTGGCACAGTATGATCCTGGCACGGTATGATCCCGGCACAGTATGATTCCAGCACGGTATGATCCCGGTACAGTATAATCCTGGTATGGTATAATCCCAGTACGGTATAATTCCGGTATGGTATAATCCCAGTAAGGTATAATCCCAGTACGGTATAATCCTGGTACTGTATAATCCCGGTACGGTACAATCCCGGTACGGTCATGATCCCAGTACGGTCATGATCCTGGTACAGTCATGATCCCGGTACAGTCATGATCCTGGTATGGTCATGATCCCAGTACTGTACATATGGGGATATTGTACTGATCTAAGAATACTTGGACAGGGGGGATACATGGACACATGAACACAGGGGATACTTGGACATGGGGGATACTTGATCATGGGGGATATGTGGACACAGGGGATACCTGATCATGGGGGATACATGATCATGGGGGATACATGATCATGGGGGATACATGATCATGGGGGATACATGATCATGGGGGATACATGATCATGAGGGATACATGATCATGGGGGATATATGATCATGGGGGATACCTGATCATGGGGGATACATTATCACAGGAGATACATAGACATGGGGGATACCTGATCATGGGAGGATACCTGATCACGGAGGATACATGATCATGGGGGATACCTGATCATGGGGGATACCTGATCATGGGGGATACCTGATCACGGAGGATACATAATCATGGGGGATACCTGATCATGGGGATACATTATCATAGGGGATATATGGACACGGGGGATACATGGACATGGGGGATAGGTGATCATGGGAGATACATGATCACAGGGGATACTTGGACATGGGGGATACATAATCATGGGGGATACATAATCATGGGAGATACATGGACATGGGGGATACGTGGACATGGGGGATACTTGGATATGGGGGATACATTTGACTTACCACAAGGTGTTTGACTCAATGAGATACTTTAAAATACCAATCAATTAAACGGGCAACACCCGCCGTGCGAAGCATGGGTACCGAAACTTGTAAGAATGAAAGAATGAGGGTGACAAATCAACTACAGAAACAACTCCTGATCTTCTCCTTAATCCACTCCCATGATAGAATGCAAGGGGGGACAGTTGTATATGGTCTCAAGCAACTCTATGATGAAGGTTGAGTTGGATCAACATGGGAGGGTTGGTTGGGTATAGAGCCCATAATTCTGCCTCATATTCTTCCCTTCCTTTATTGTGAACGACCTTGCCTGTATATCCAAGGAATATAAATGGCTCCACATTGTCTTGGAAAAGTACAGAATCTCCAATGGCATATGATTTGTGGGTATAGGGATGTGACTTCTTCATCAATAGCTGTGCTGCTTTGGGTGACTGGGGGTGAAGTGTATGATGTAGCTTGGCATGTCTTCAAATATCTTCTGAATCAAGTGACCATTGTGATAGTGAGGGCGATGTTGGAGACTCAAAGATCTGAAGGGGAATAGAGTCTGGTGCTGTGTTGTTGATGGCCAGCATGGGGGGATAAAAATGAACTGATAATTAATAGGGTATGGCTGCATCATCTGGCTGGGCTGAACTGAGATGATGGAATAGGCTGAGATGAAATGAATGTGTGTGGAGCTTGGAGTTTGAAGCTTTTGAATACGTGTCATTCAATCAACCTTCAGCACAGGATCATACTGGTTGGTACAGTGGGTGGGCCTTTGGGAGGGCAATCAGATGGGCGGCTGCTCAGTGACAGACATCTAGCATAAGGAGTTCTATGGACAGTATGTTGGCATGGGCCTCCAGAACATCAGTGGCCATTGTTCACATTGCTCCTATGATGGCTATGTGTGAGGGCAACCTAGGCAGATGCTCTACACTCAAGCAGTGCACTGGCAAAGGGGGAATCCTAAGTCATATACAACTACATACAATGCAAGGGCATACCTGGCGAAGGGGGAATCCTAAGAGAAAACTCTAAGGATCCCCTTCATCCACTAGCTCACAGTTATATACCTCAGGCATCACAACCCCATACCTCCGAAGCCCAAATAACATAAGCAACAGGGGTGCTGGACTGCTGACAAGGCCAAGGAGGTGTTTGGAAGCTCCCAAAGGACTGATCAGCACAGCCCTGGAACAAGAGGCCCTATGCCGAAGCAACACTGGGTGGGGTAAACATCAGAAGGGACTGTGTACACTCCGCACACACTTCACAGGGTGTGGGAATGTTCGCATGGGGTGGAACATAGGGTGCATGCCCTTTGCAAGGACTTTGCATGACTTTGCAAGACTTTGCAGGAACCTGCAGGACTTCGCAAGAGCATGGGAATGTTCACATAGAACGGAATGTAAGGTGTCTAGGCTTCGTAAGGAGTTCTCAAATATTTCACAGGCTTCACAGAGGTTCCCCTTACACTATGGTTGCTATCGGCTGTATGGAGGTTAGCTTATGCACCACCCCTACTGACCCCTTGGTCTTTTTTGCTCCTTCCTGTCTCTGCAGTGGAATGAACCACACATCTGCTACATATGTGAATTTCAGGATTGCCACTGTACAGTAGAGCTGCCTCATTAGGCTTGCACAGACACCTGTAGACAGTTTAGATTGTTATTAATTGATGATTTTTTGTTTACTTTAGTAACAGCATGATGACACTGCCCAGACTTTCATCCCATGCTTATTATAAAACTCCAGACTTCCTATTTACAGTTGTATATAAGGATTAAGTAGTCTTATGTGATAATCTTATCAATTTCTTTCTGGTCACTTTCATCTCTACTTTATCACTACCAAGGCGTATAACTATTGCATAACAAGTCGAGGTGCATATTATTGTGTAACAAGTCAAGGCGCATATTATTGCATAATGAGTCAAGGTGCATATTATTGTGTACAACAAGGCACACTTCATTGCGTATTAAACAAGTTGAGGCACATTTCATTGCGTATTTAACAAGTCGAGGCACATTTCATTGCGTATTTAACAAGTCAAGGCACATTCCATTGCATATCATTCTTCATTCTCCTATTCCCTCTTCAATATTTTTACATAGATAACCTGCAGAAGAGCAGCATCCACTTAGCAACTTTAGCAATTGTTTTCTCTGCCTGTATATTCCAGCACAGTTCCTCATCCAGGAAGACCCCTAAGAACTTATGGGCTGATGCAGGTGTTATTACTATATCTTCATATAGGACATCAGGCTGTGTTGCTGGCATTGTTTTTCTAGGTCGAGTCAGGTCTTGGGTGCATTTCCTTGAGAACTTCACTATTGCAAATTTTGTCTTTGCAAACCTCAAGTGGTGGGTCTGAGTCCAGTCCTGAGCTCCACCCTGTTTTAGCATCATATCACTCAGGCTGCTATATGCCTCCTCATATGTGTCACCATCCACATAGAGGTTTGTGTCATCCACATATGCTACTGCAGCCTGTTCTTTACCAGATGGGATGTCAACAAGATTAGTGTTATAATAGAGATAGAGGATCATGGACAGGGGGTCTCCCTGTCCTATACCATTGTTTATTGGCATCCAGTCTGATGTAAAGTCATCAAAGCACAGGTTTGTGCATCTGTCTGCTAGTATATTCTCCACAAATAGAACATACTCCTCTAGCACACAGCATTTTTGCATGTTGTGCAGTAACTGGTCTGTGACAGTGTTCAGGAATGTGCCCTTGATATCCAGGAATAGTGTGACTGCTACTTTTTTGTGTCTCCATGCTCCCTTAATCTTATTCTTGACCAGGTGCAAGGAGTCTGTTGTTGTTCTTCCTGGTCTTCCCCCCAAGTGGTTTGCTGGGAGGTGATGCTTCTCTGTCATATGTATTATATCTTCCACTACAATCGCTGTTAGCAGCTTACCAATGGTGTTGAGGAGTGCGATGGTCAGTAGCCTTTAGGCACATCATAGTGGGCCTTGCCTGGCTTTCTTAGTACCACTGTGATTCATGTCTTCCAGTTGCTACTATATGTCTGCAGCACAAAGGTGGCACAAAAGATCCATAGGAGATACTCAGCTATTAGGTTGACTGGTTCTTTCAGGACTATGTTTGGGATACCATCATCTCCTGGTGCTTTGTATGGTGTCAGCTTGGCTATTTTCCACCTAAGCTGGACCTCCTGTAGCTGTAAGCAGCATGATATCCTTTTCAGGTAGCAGTAGTTTGTCAGTACATGTGATCCAGCTGGCTTTGAGGGGAAGAAGGTGGATGCCAGGAGCTTACTCTTGTCTGTGTTGGTATCAGCTACCCACCTCATGCCATCTTCATCAGTAGCCTTCAGTGTCGGTATCCTTGACCTGCTGCCATCTGATGCCGGGTTAGTGATATTTGTTGGCCAACCATATTGTATTGTTGTTGAGGTCTTCCAGGTAGTCCATCCAGTGTTGTGATTCTGCAGTATTCCTGGTGGAAGGAGTGGTCAGTAATTGCTCAGTGAATGTATGACTCATTGTTTATCCCATTCTTTTCTCTTTTTTGTGCAGAGAGTTCCCTGCTCCACCATTGTCTCAAGTGCAGCACCAGTTTCAACAGTGGTACCACTGACTCTATTGCTACCTGGATAGCAGTTGTTAGTACTTCAACAGCTGCATTTAACTCCTCAACTGTCTCTAGCTCCTTAGGGCCTGGCATTACCTCCAGTTGTTCAGATAGCTGCTCCCTGAAGTGCTCCCAGTCCATCATCCTGTAGTTACAGTATGGGGCCAGCAGGCTGATCTGCACTTCCATGTTGAGCACTGTGAGGATTGGCACATGGTTGGTACCTGGTCCTCTTGAGCTGGGGTCAGTGTCACACGTGATTATTGTTTCCACAACATTGTCTGTGCAGAACACATTGTCCACTCTTGTCCAGTTCTTGGTAGACATCAACTGCAGTGTGGGTGTGCATTTTGGTAGTGTCATTACCATGTTGTATTCTGCTAGTAGTGAGATAGGCTCTTCAGCATCCCTGGTTGCCATTGTGATGAAGAGGCGGTGGTTCCACTCTTCATCCCACATGGCATGGTGGCAGTTGAAGTCCCCACACCACATCATAGAGTTGGTTTCATACTGTATGATGTTGTGCCTCTCCCTATCAATCCCTATCAATGAAGCAGTCAAGTGTGTGGAGTGTTTCTGAGTGGGTGCAGTTGTTGTATATATTGAATATCATTACTTTACCTGGGGGGTGTCTGATTTGGAGCACTGTGATATCATTCATGCCTTTGAGTGATATTTGTAACCAGGTGTTTGTGTCTAGCCCAGCATTGACAAGTATGACTGATCTCTTTGCAGCACCGTCAGTTAAATGAGAGGTCAGATATATTACTCACCAGTTATGGTTAGCTTTGGTGTTGCCCAGGGTGTCAATATATGGCTCTTAGAGTAGGATGATGTCCCAGCACTTGTGCATGAGGGAGTTGATGAGGTTGTACTGCATTTGGTCTGATTTGTTGAGGTTTTATTGGTAGATTCTCAGTCTCTTAGGTGTTGGTTCCAGGGTGTACAGTATTAGCATCGGCCTGGTGGGGGCAGCCCAGTGTCATCATCTGTGTTGCTCCATCTGATATGAGGGCCTAGGTTGATTCCATTGGTCAAGGTGGCAGGGCTGACTTGGCAAGGCATGGGTGCTGGGTGCATCTGGTTGGCCTCCAATTCTTCTTGTTAGGCACTCTGGAAGGGGAGTGTCATCTGTTTATACTTACCTTTGCAGTGTGATACCATCTGCCAGCCATTGCTGTCATTGGTGGGTGGGTAGGTGAACATCCACTGCATGGGAAGGGAGGGTTTAGGCGATTGCAAGATATGCATCCATGGCTCCTCCACAGAAAAGTATGGCATCTGGTTTTCTAGAAGTCTGGTATTGATTTCCTCACACTTGTGCAGGAATGTCAGGCATGCTCTGTCCTAGCTGGCATGATCATCAGTTTTATAGGAGTTGCATCTCAGTTTTCCCATTTGATCACAGGCAGCTGTTTTGTAACAATCTCCACAGGAGCCACAGGTATTGTACTGTTGCAGGCATGCATATGAGAGATGGCTCCATCCATGGCACCTGAGGCATTGGGTAGGCTCCTTCTTGCACTTCTCTGCATAGACACATTTCTGACAGATGATTAGTCCATCCGTT
The DNA here is from genome assembly GCA_003316465.1 of Ramaria cf. rubripermanens. Taxonomy (NCBI): domain Eukaryota; kingdom Fungi; phylum Basidiomycota; class Agaricomycetes; order Gomphales; family Gomphaceae; genus Ramaria; species Ramaria cf. rubripermanens. The sequence goes on from QFFB01022951.1 coordinate 21,534, forward strand.
AGCACCTTGTTGGCTGTACCTGGGCTGGTGAATGTGAAGAGCACATGTCCACAGGTTTGATTTGCTGCACAGCTGTATGCTGGTTTGAGCCACCTTGCCTTATCAATCACTCCACACATGAGCTTGTTGTATCCCTCTATGGCGAGCAGCTCATCATCCCTGCCCAGATCAAAGTGTAGTGGAATGAATTGGAGGACAATTGGGAACAGGTGAGTCTCTATTCTAGCATCTGGGGCTAGCACGTTCATGAATTGAATTTGGTGCTAGGCTTCATTGATCCACTTGGCTGATTTTTCATTCCCAAACTCAAAGAGGATGCCACCATTGTTCAGTCACCTCATGCTGACTATTGTGTGGTCAGTGCCTTCTTCCAGTTCACTTATTACCTTGTTGGCTCTCTTGACTAAGCCAGCATTGTCCGTCCCTGTCAGGATTTGTTTGCCTGGCTCCCCTGCATCCACTAAGATCTGTCTAAGTTTTACCCCTTCTCTTGCACACACTCTGGCATTACAATTCCATCCAGCAGCCACAGCATATGTTAGGAGCTGTGTCGGCCCACTGGGGGTATTGTCGCTTCTCAGGGAGGAGGTTGCCAGCATTTGGGCAGTTACAGCGTCAACAATCCTCTGGGCAGTGCCATCACTTTCTTGTCTTAGCTCTTCCACCGTCCCTGCTAGACTGTTGGTCGATGTCCTGATCGTGGCCACGGCATCCTCAATTTTCTGCATGACTGGTGCGAATATTCCATTCAGGCGCTCGTTAATGTCGGTTGCCACGGTGGACACCGTAGATCGGTCTGCTGGGTCAGTTATCAGAGTAGAGATCAACCTTATACCTTCCTCTATGGTCTTGGGCCTGGTCTGGGACTCTGCCAGGTGGAACATCGCGACAGCAAGGTTGTGGTATGTGACGATCTGCCGTTCCGGCAGGAGTTTCTTGGATAGCAGGTAATCATGTGCCGTCACTAGGTTGGAGGTGTTCGTATTCTGTTCGGTTTCGCTTCTACGAGTGTTCTGTGAGTCGGATCGCAGCCGGCGTTGGTTGTCAGACCGTGGCGCCGTGTACATGGGGGGTGTACGTCCCTTATTATTGGCGGCTGTCACTGGGGCCACCATTTTGGGTGTCTGCTGTGGTTGCTATGGTTCTAGTATCTACTAGGTTTCTACTTGGTTAGGTAGACGGGGTGCTGCGCTACGGCAGATTTTGGGTGGGCTAAGAGCGTGGGAATTTTGGTTGTGGTAGTGGTCAAAGCGGAGTTTCTGCATCAGTATGTCCCGACCGGGTAAATCATTTCAAAACAAAAATAAAAATAAAAATTTCCCCTGACGACGGTCCAACATGACGTTAACGCTAATAACAGGTGCCAGGCCCCAAGTCTAGGCCTCAAGTATCGACCTAGACGGTTTTTTGATCAGACTCCCAGTACTTTCACTTTGGTAAGGTAGTCCAGCAAAAGCCCAGCCTCCACAATGCCACCGAATACAAATGCATTTGCCCGGAACTGCCGGACAGACAATCGTCAGAGTAGTTTTCGAAGCAGCATGATGCCCTGACACTTACAGCCTTCCAGCAGCTGCGAGGGGAGTCTACGTCGATCGTGTAGAGCTGCCATGCAAGGTGAAGGGCTCCTCCGACCACGCTGATAGAATAGAAGAAAATCGACTGGCTGTTGAGAATCCCGGAAGTTACCAGCGCCGCCATCAGGCTTGAGCCAAAGAAGAATAGATATGCTTTGATTTTAGCAGCGAAACTAACGGCGGAAGACTTTACTCCCGCCTTCACATCGTCTTTTTTATCCTGGCTGGCGTAAATGGTATCTGAACGCAAGTATTAGCAATGAGGAGTCTCTTTGTTCACGTGGCACTTACCATACCACATGGTCCACCTGGGGGTAAGTTCAATAAATGATGGGAAGCAATGTCAGTGGTGGTGGAATACGCACATCCACGCTCCCGCGGCGAGCATTATAGCACTTCTGGGAATTTCTCCGGTTACCAATGCCCACGCCATGGTGCTTCCTGTATTAATAGCGATACCTGGAAAAGGTTCATTAGTCATGGGCCGGTAGACATAGGTTGGTATGCTGGTAACTCAACCAAGCCACGCCTAGTAGTTGATCTGTAATGATCATGTGCACGAAAATCGTGAAAAATGCTTTCACACCTGCGGATACGGTAGGAATCGCTTGCAAAATGGGTAGATTCCAGCCAGCGGGAATATCGTTACTATACCAATTTTCCATCTGGGCGTGAAGTCAGGGACTATGCTCGATTAGTAAGCAACTGCAAAGGGACTCACGGAAGGGGGTTAGCCGTCCAGATAATGGAGAGCAGCGATACTATATGCACAAAGAGAAATATGAGGGCCCCCCCGACGGATACGGCTCCCGAAGCAACCGGGCGTCGCTTTGTGCGTTCTGTCGACATTCATTATGTCAACAATTTATGTAATGTGGATAACAATGAAGGGATACTTACCAACTTGTTGATCGAATTTGCGGTCGACGATATCATTCCAGACACATCCGGTACCTGGAAATTTTCTCATTGGGTGAGTGGAAAGATGGGTGTAATATAGTACTAACTGTAATTTAAGGTGAGTTGCTGGTAGAATCATAACACAGAGATATGGAGGCATAACTGTGTGACAAACATGCACCGAAGAATCCAATAAACAGTAAGGATAAAAAGTCGGCGTATGCAAGATGAGTGGACCGCGCAGCAAACGTTAAGCCCCAAGCTATAAAGGAATGTATTGTTAGAGCATTGTGAGGCCGCTAGGACTCTTACTGACCATATGGCCAAAAGACCATCATGTTACCTGACAGCATCGTTATGCGAGTCAAATCCACCTACTCGTGTACTATTCGATCATAATGTATCGGTGATCAATTCGAATCACATACCCATGGTTGAAGATCCGTTGCAAGCTGGCGCAACGGTGACCTAAGGGTTGCAGTATTTCCATCCATCTCAGAGTTATACAATGAAGGTCGTCAGTTAAACGGGAAAAAGACACAGTAGACATACCTAACTTATGAAATTGCATTGTAAATGGAGTACCCAATACGGTGGAGCCACGATAACGATATAAACATTGCGAATGCGATATTGAATGACTATGAGCCAAGCAACCAGGATTAGAATTGAGACCACAGCCTGATGCACCCTTGGAGATGGATCAGGACGCAAATGTGGCAGTACGGGTGCAGGCTCGTCAGCAGATTCAAACTTGGTGGATAACCAAGTATATTTCATTTCCCCATCCTGAGGGACAAGGGACCATCACGCGAAACAGAGTAGCCAATCGGGATGGGCGTCGTATAGCGCTCCATAACACTTCAGTGTCGGATACAGTAATAGCGAGAGATATATATGGTGTGCTTCTGATGAACCTTAATTGGTCAACATACAAAGACAGGGCAAACCTTATATACCGATTTACTCGGTAATCTTACGCTCGTGATCATGCGCTCATGTGCGCTGAGGAAGCAACATACCAATTAGTACGCTGTAGCAGATGACAGACGATGGCCCTGTACCTAGAGAAACCCAGAATAAAAATATATACAGCTCACCAAAATGCGGCGCAAGGCGAGTGAACCTTGAATGTCACAAAGAAGAAGAAAGGAAAGCGGTGCGTGATGTGTGACACCAGTCACGATTTATGCACGCGCGCCGTTTACGGTATCCAACTCCCTGGGCCTTATTCATTTTGAAATGCGTCAACAATCGACATCTGCCTTGGCATTCTAAATACTATTTGGCCCATGTTAATGTTCGATTCATAGACTGGAGCATGGCTCTAACCACTCAATTTAACTCTGGCATCGGTGTAGCCGCCATTGCATCCCTCATATGCATACTTGTGACTGTAGTCTATCGTATCAGTCGTCGCGGGTCTGTCAAGCTCCCCCCCGGCCCTCCTGGACTACCCATCATCGGGAATCTGTTCGACATCGCAAAGGAGGCCGATCCTTTCCCATGGGCAGACCACCTTGAGCGTTTCGGTACATACATACTATGCTCCCATAGTGCATAGTCAGGACACTGCTCATTAAACCCATGCACTTACAGGGCCTATCAGCAGCGTCAGCGTTTTCGGAAAAACTGTAGTCATTTTGAACGACCTCCAAACCGCCATCGATCTCTTAGACCAGCGTTCGACTATCTATTCGGGCCGTCCCATCTTCATATTCGCCGGGGAGATGTATGTAATGATTCTGTACCTTCCAGCTCTGCCCTACAACACCTTTTTTTAGGATCGGCTGGGACAAGCAGATGATAATGTCGCAGAACGGTCCTCATTTCCGCTACATGCGGAAGCTCCTGAAGTCGTACATCGGCACAAAATCTGCAGTCGCAGATTTCCAACACCTTCAAGAGATTGAGACGCAAAATTTTCTGCTGCGCGAATTGTCCGGTACCGATACCTTGATACCCAACCTCCGTTTGTCAGGGTTTCACATTTGAATCTCCAAGTGAGCTATTATTCAGATGTCTCTTGTTTAGGGCGGCCGGCGCAATCGCTCTGCGAATCTCACACGGATATTCCATCGAGACGGATAAGCCGGATCCTCTTGTTGGTCTCGTTCAAACCGCGGCAGAGGAATTTTACATAGCAACAAGACCGGGTGCTTGGCTGGTCGACACTTTCCCGATCCGTACGTGTTTTCTACTGTCCGGCTAACAAAGTCTAGCTAGTCTCATATACCCACCTAAGTCAAGCATCTTCCTGATTGGGCCCCCGGGGCCTACTTCAAACGAGTGGCTCGTCTATACTTCAAGCATAACATGGAGCAGGCTGCGAGGCCTCATGCTTTCGTAAAGCGCAGCATGGTATGTGCAAGTCGTTGAAACATTTTTAGTTTTACCACCTTACAATCAACAGGCCATAGGAGATGTGTATCCGTCTTTTACTTCAAGTATGCTTCTTGAACCCGGCTTGGATGAAGAGCGGGAGACTGCGATCAAGTGGGCGGCCAATTCGATTTATGGCGGAGGAACCGATCCGGTTTGTGGTCTGAACAATATATCAAGGGATACTGAGTTGAGGTCACCCAGAGTGTTGCTGCACTCAGCACTTTCTTCCTCCTCATGATTCTGCACCCCGACATTCAGCAGCGAGCTAGAGAGGAGCTCGATAGCATAGTGGGAACACAGCGGCTACCCTCTTTTCGTGATCGACCTAAACTATTATATGTGGATGCCCTCGTCAAAGAACTCTTGCGATGGCACCCTGTCGGTCGCATAGGTGCATTCTTCTTCATTCAATTTATGTCGCCTTCAATCTCATTTGATCCATTAGGGATCCCTCACCGAGTTGTTCAAGATGACATATATAAAGGTTACCGAATTCCAAAAGATTCCGTAATCCTGCCTCATATGTGGTAGGTGCATTGCAGGCCGTCTTCAACAAGTACTACTCAAATTATTTCCAGGAACTTCACGCGTGATCCATCCATTTACGCTGACCCCTCAGAGTTCAACCCTTCTCGATTCCTGCCTGAGGGGGGTAAAAAGCCAGAGTTAGACCCAAATACGTTCATCTTCGGTTTTGGCAGGCGGTGAGTGCATTTAGCTTTGTCCACGCGTATTTGATTTTACTTGCATGAACCTACAGTGCTTGCCCAGGCCAAGACTTTGCCAATGCGAGCATGTTCATTACTATTTCTATGACTTTGTCCGCCTTCCTTGTTTGCAAGGGCAAGGACGCAAACGGTGTCGAAATTGAGCCCAGGTGTGATTTTAACATCGGAACTGTTTGGTGAGTCTGTTTAGTCTTTCTGTTTGATATTGCCTTCATGTATGCTATTAATCAGCCATCCCAAAGCGTACCCTTACGTTTTGAAATGTCGCTCGCCCGAAGCAGAAGCGTTGATACGTTCAATTACTGAATCGGAAGAGGCGAAACAATGGAGAAGTGGCAATGGCGTTGAATTGTGAATTGTTAGTGTATTGTCTTGGATTCATTAGAGGCACTAGACTTCAACGAATAGTTGATCCCGCGTGGGTTTACTCAGAGAAACATCACGACAAAAGGCTCCTGCTTGCAAACCAAATCTCCTTTTACCTTGCTACTTCTTCAAAGCTGCGACGAGATCATCGTGCTCGCGAAACCGTACCCACATCTTGAACCAGTCTTGTTCATGCGCAATTGTACTCCGCGACACTTGCTTCCCTCTTTAGTCCTTGACCATGTGATCCAAAGCACAGGCTGTTGGGCCTATCTGACACTTCAAGATCTACATTCCATCACCCTTCATGCACTCGCTCCAGGGCACCACCATCGATCACATGCTACAAGTGGCACCTCTCAATGTAAATGCTTTTTCTCCACCGTCGCTCTGTTTACGGCCGATCAAACGTTCTGTGGCTGTAGTTCTGAATGACCCACCGTGCTCAGAGCCGTCTCACCGAGTTGGCGCAGGCACAGGCACAGGCACAAAACATTACTAGAAACCAGTGATGGGGACCGGTATGTTCCGGCGCGACTGTTGGGACACCCCTGGTGTAATACCATCCATCTCCAGAATGCAGCCAAGAAGCCAATGCCCCTTGGACAGAACGACAGTCCACTTTCTAGGCCTGATCCAGACAGAAATAGCAGATAAACAACCCCCGGTATGCAACTTCAATATAAGGATGTGATCTGATATCAGTATCGGTAAACTGAACATCTGCACTGTAATGATTACGACCCGAATTTGACACGCAACGCCTCACCGCATTTAAATTGGACAATTTCCAATAACGGCTTCCCCATTCTGTCATTATAATCTCCATGGATCCTTTGACTATCAAGGTCCCCGGATGTCCAAAACATCCGTCGCCATGCACTCCGCTCTACAGCTCTTCTATGCCACAAAGTCTCAAGTCTTCTCCGACACACCATCAATATTTCTAGCTGTCGCGGTCTTTTGCCTTACAGCTCTTGCATTTTACCGAAGCGTTCTGCGCCCTACACCGACACCCTTTTGGGGAGAAGATCTTGATCGCCTGGGGGTTACAAGAGATGTCAAGTATCGTGGGACTGCAGTCGTCTGTGGCTCGAGGTGAGCTTTTCACATACCGTTGCAGGATGCATAGAAACTCCTGAATTGTTATCAGCGTTTCGGGCATGTTGACAGCGCGAGTCTGCGCCGATCATTTCGACAAGGTCATTCTAGTGGACTCTCCCGGTCAAGCTAAAACACGGTCTTATCAGCAAGAGCATCCCCATGGTAGGTGCAGATGACGTCGTGCTTTCCATGGTCTCGTGTACTCATGCTCACGGGCAGCGTACCTTATCTTCATGCTGGATGTTCTGGCGAGACTTTGGCCTTCGTTTCTTCAGGAAGCTGAACATACCGGCGGAGTGTGATTCTATTTAATTACTTTGCCTATTTGATGTCTCATGTCTTTGTCCAGGAGAACGCCGGCAGACTTTCAGATCCATCATGGGGGCATCGGCATTCCTGCGCCGCATAAAGCGTTCCTACCCGGGAAGCTCCCCGAGACCATCTTGCTCAGACGCGCAAGCCTCGACGCGTTGCTACAGCGACTGCTTCTTGGTCACCAAAGTATTGTCAAGCGCTACATAGGAACGGTAGTTAGATTAAATCCCTCAGATCAGACGGGCCATCGGCTGGGCTCTGTTGCTGTGCGGAGCGCAGACGGTGTTGAAGAAATCATCGAAGATACCTCCCTGGTTGTGGGTACGGGAGCGTTTTAGATCGGCAATTCTAAGTACTCACTGGTTAACCAGACTGCACCGGGGGGTTGCAAGCCGGGCTCAAGTGGTTGCGGGAAACGGGGTACAATATCACTGACAATATGCGTATAAGTTACGATCCGAAGACCCGCTACTTCACGACCACGTTCACAGTCTCGGATGAGCTCAAGAGCAGGCTCCCCATTCCAGGGGGCTACTCGGAAAGTGGATGTATCTATGGGTTTGGGGCCGACGTTACTTATGGCAACACTGGGTTTCTTATCACTAGAATGGACAACGACACCAGTAAGAGATCCATGTATTTTCTGTTCACGTCACAAATGCATTTTCCAGTCATGATCTGCTGTTTTGGCTGGGGTAAATTCGATGTTCCCAAGACAGTCGATCAGATTATACAGCATGTTCGATCGGTGCAAGGGCCCGGCAAAGTACCAACATGGGTGCTTGAACTAGTTGAAATTCTCTCGAATGAAGCACAGCATATCTGTAAATCTCTGCGCTTATGTGAGTCTCGGTCTTCCGACCAACGTCTTGAAAGTTGATCGATGCCACTAGCTCCATGTTCATTCATTATGTATCACGCCGCGCCCCATATTCCGTCGAACTTTGTGGCCGTTGGAGATTCTTTACTGCAGCTGAATCCGGCTTTCGGGTTCGTGCGCATACAACATCTCCGTGGTTGCAGTCGGTTGACATATTCCTGAAGTCAAGGTTGCAGCAAAGCGGCGATTCAAGTGACAGCTCTAAATGCCTTGCTCTCTCACCCACATCATCCTACCCATCTTCCAGACAATTTCTCACACACCTTTTTCCGGCGTTCTGCGGAGTATTTAGAACCTGTTTGGTGAGTCTTACGCCAGCTACTCTCAAGCTATTACTAACATTCGCATCGTTGTACAGGGAGGCGACCAAAGCTATAGGTCATTAAATCCCTTTCGCTTGGGTTGGTTGCGAGTAGATCTAATCTCTCTTTTGCCTACCTGCAGATTATGGTTACCCATCCACCACCCCTGTTTCCGGAGAAGCACACAATAAGGGTGGCTTCATCAGATGGTACATGAACCAAGTTATGCTGGCTGCCATTCATGTAAGTTTTCGAGCCCCCAATCCCTGAAAACATTTTTATTGGAATCCATACTCTTAGAACCTCAACGTCTCGCTCGTCGTGTTCAAGGTGCAAATGTTCGCTGCGCCCGGCACTGATCTCATATCTCCAATGATCTTGTGGTCTGTGGGCTTCGCATCCTTAAAAAGATACCTACATAGCTTCATCCGCATTTGACACAATGTACAGTATATGTGTACAAATACCTAGTATTTACAGTGGTAAATATTACAGTAGACTACAATAGATAAACCAGTGATTGACGCCCTTTCCCAACTAAATTATATTTCACATAAATGACCGCGGCTTGTGTATCGTCGAATACCAACGTTAGAGGGAGAGATGCACAAAAAGGTTAGACGGAATGTATAACCAGATGCTCGGACATTTGAGCTTCAACGGGCCAGGATGGAACTAAACCTATGGCGTTGAGGAATCGCGCGGCTAAAATGGACGAAATATCTTCCAACTGCGCCTGGTTACATAATGTTCTATCGCAGGCCGAATACGGAGATCTTATCTCCGCAGGGAAATAGCATATCGGCGAATGCTGAGGAGATTGCGTGAGAGCCACTGGGTATATACGTCTTAGGACCGAGAGTCGTCTCCAGGGGGGAGGAGTCGGCCGATAAAGTGGAAGTGGAAGTTGGCCTGTAAACGTTCCCTTACCCCTATTTGTCTCTTGTGTCAGTGCCTCGGGCACGGTGGATTCCCCGGAGCTTTTAGTTAATTTGGGATGAAGCCTCTCCTCCGTACGCTCCTGATCATTCTCTGAGTGGATCGGTTGAAGCGAGAGCTGCCTATCTTCGTTTAAGTAACTATAAAAAACAATTTTGTGATGAAAAATGCGAGAGTCAGCTCTCGAAGCTAGCTGAGATGAAGTCCCCCTCTAGAGGTTGAACCATTTGTAGAGGGGATGTACGAAATAGCAGGTGCAGAGGAGGTGTGCAGAGGATCGAGTAGGTGTAAAGAACATGCACGAAAAGAAAAACAAGGGGAAAGTGGAGGAGAGCAGGGAAACATAAGAGGTCGGTGGCTGCCAAATTTATCCAGACTATGAGCCAAAGGCGGGTGTATGCATCATAGAATAAGACATGCTGAATGAACGTTTGTGTTAGATTAAGAAGCGCTAATGAAGAATAAGAAAAAGGAGCGAGGAATACAGAAGAAGAAGAGGGGAGGTTATAGAAACCGAAGAGTAGCAGGTAGGGGGTGAATAAACGTGAATTGGGTGTGCTCGACGAAGCAGCCAGCATTGAAAGCGGGCGAAAATTTGAGTAAGGCAAAGACGTTGGTGATTATTAATCTATTGTAACTGAATGCTTTAGCAAGGAGCGAGAGAGATCAGGTAAAGAGGCTGCAAGGTGGATGGTGACGGTGTGCACTCCGAGTTCGAGCCCGAAGATTCAGATTATATTATATGCGGGGAGGGGGAGGCAAGGTATCCCACGACTGAAAGTATGGCTAAGAATGAGAAGTCGACAGTGACACTGAATGTTCACATGAGGGGGTAATGATGGTATGGTCGTGTTAGGGTTGTGCATGACGCTGAGCAGAAGCAAGGAAAGAGCGGAAAGAGAATCAGATGTGCTGTTGACAACCAGGGTAGAATATACCGCAGAGGAGATAATGCATTAGATAGATTAGGAGCAGAGGTGGTAACAAGCGTGCCCCACATTCAGCGAAGAAAATCGCATGACAAACTTGAATGGTGTAAACTGACGACAGATATTAGCTACGCAATTCACCTTCGACCGCACCCTCAAAAATAAGGGCAATAACACCTTGGTCAATGTATCACTCCGTACTTGTTATGTTGTGCAGTCGCAATTACTACAAGGAGCCTCAGCCAATCAAACATCCTAGATTCGTACCGGATCATCACGAAGAAGGGCCTCGCTGTCGGTTCAGGTTTGAATAAGGTTGACCAAAATGCCAAGAGGACGTTCTGAAAGAACCACACCGAAATGAATGTGCTGCTTCGATTTGTGGCAGATGTCTCAGATGAAAAACCGGGTTGACCAACCAATGTACATGTCAGTCCAATCGGGGCCCTAAATTTCTCATCATAGTTTGAACTTTGTCATTCGTACCCGTGTAAAGCTAAACTCTTATGTAGCCTTTGTTATAAACGTTGACTAGACGGAGTGTTTGTTTGCTTGTTTGTTGGTGTGAATGCCCAAGGGCCTCTTGACCCGGACTCCTTCGACCAGCTCCTGAATCTGATTCAGGCGTGAGATGCTTTGCCAAAACCTACTCTTGGCACCTGACGCATCGAAGCTATGGCAAAGCTAGGGCAAACTCGTCCAGTCCTCAGCTCGAGCGCTTCACTGGTCCATAAGCAGCCTCTCGCTTGCCCATCTATTCTTCGGAGTCTGCCGAGGCTCCCTGGCACATTAGAGTTCGATTCCTGTTAGTGGCGAGAAGAGTTGCAGGATTTCCAAGATGTGATGCTGGTGAGTTCCCGGGAGTTCCACATCATGACAGTCGGGCGCCATAGCTTATCACTCTTCAGAGCGCCGTATATGAGCTAGGCTGTGTTGTACACAACGCTTCTCATATCAAGTCTTCTCGCTCACTCGTGCGCCCAGCGAGGTGTGTGCGCCAGGGCGATCACGTCACATATGAGAGCTTGATTCCTTTTGCCTTCGCTGTTGCCCCTTAGGCCTTTATAGGCGTGAAGCCTTATTTAACTCGTGCCCCACATGCTGGTGCCATTGTGCCAAAGCTTGTCTGTGTGGAACATGTCAGGCCGCGGCCCAGCAATACAGCGTGTGCACGGATGACAAACTGAGACCCAAATGCGGACGGCTTATGCATCTTGTGATTGGTGGTGAGTATTACGTGCCCTCGCTTACGAGGATACCGCCCTGCAATTCGTATATCTATAGACATGACCACCGTCGTGCTCTTCAACTCTCTGATCCACCTCTAGCAATGTCCAAGAAGGCTGATGACCAAAAGACAATAGTCGTCGTAGGTGGAGGTCATGCAGGGATTCATGTCGCCCGCCCTCTGTCTCTAGCACTTGACCCGTCCAAGTACAAGCTCATCCTGATAAACCCTCGTCAATACCGTATCATTCTCCCCGCCGCTCTCCGCCTTGTCGTATCCGATACCAATAATCTTGAGGAAACAGCACTCGTACCGTACGACAAGCTTTTCCACGGCAACAACGGAACACTGGTTGAGGACCTGGTCACTTCTATCCGCCAAGAGGCTGGTGCAAAAAGTGGGGTACTTCAGCTTCGCAGTGGCGAGAGCATATCGTACGATATCTTGGTCCTGGCGACAGGCGCTGCGTGGCAGGGCCCTATCGCATTCCCTGATGGCGCAGAAGAAGTCAAGCAGTTTATCGCGAACAGTCGTAAACGCTATGCCAAGTCAAACGAATTCGTGCTTGCTGGCGGAGGCGCTGTGGGACTCGGTAAGGCTTATTCCATTTGGTGGAGATTTGCAGTGATTTAACTGCAGCCTCCTGTTTCAGAGCTGGCTGGGGAAATCAAGGATATGTGGCCCGTACAGTACTTCAAAGCCTAGTATGTTCTTCTGCTTCTGACGTCCAACTATCACAGAAAAAAAAGGTCACCATAGTCCACAACTCCTCGCAGCTGCTTAACAGCGCATACCCTGCGAAATATCGTATTGCTGTTGAAAAATCCGTGCGGGCTCGCGGGATACATCTTGTGTTAGGCGATGAGATCTCCGCTATTCCAGACGACGGAACTCCTGTAGATGGCAAGGTCACTACGAAAAAAGGCGAAGTTTTGACGGCTGACTACGTCGTACGTGCTTTTTGATCGTTCTCGCATTCAACATGCTGCTGACGACGCGTCCACATCAAGATCCAAACTTGGGGAGCACGCCCCAATGCTGCGTTTGTTGCCTCGCTAAGCCCCGACGTTCTGACTAAAACGGGTAACGTCAAGATTAAGCCTACCTTTCAACTGATAAACTATACCAACATCTTCGCTGCGGGGGATATCATCGACTGGGATGAGCAGAAGCAGGCGGCGAAAGCTAAAACCCACGGCGCTCTCGTTGCGGGCAACATAGTCAACTACCTCGCGGGAAAACCCCTCAAGGACTACAAGGGCTCTCCCGAGTTGATTGCTTTAACCAATGGGAAGGTACGTTCATTCTCACGGGGAGATGCTTCCACCATCATTAATGCCTCTCCAGGAGGGCGGTGTGTCGTATTTTGGCTTTTTATGGGGCCTTATGTTTGGTGCCTGGGTCACTCGTCTTCTCAAGTCAAAAAGCCTGGGTGTCCCGTTCTTTAGAGGGGAGATGGGGAAGTAGACAGTACAGCAGCGGTGCTCCTTAGTTTGGCCTTCCTATTTCATTTCCACGCATTTTCCATTTTGCACGTATGAATTCTTTTGCACTTCGAACTTGTTTTGAATACATATCATAAGACGATATGATGTAGAGAGATATGGTATACAACTGTTCTCTCGGTTCTCGCTTCGCTTCGGGATTTTGGATTTCAGAGTCTTCGCAACCCTTTTCCCCCTCTCACCGCCACAGTCACTGATTATGCCTAAGGTCTCCATGAATATTGATCATTTGAATACAGGTTGCTGATATTACGTCGTGGAATTTCGATCTCATTTTCGACCATAGGGACCGGCGCTGCACTCATTTTGTCAAGTCCCATGACATTAGTCTTTCTCAGCTCGCTACTTACACCCACTTCTGCATTCTGATCATGACAGCGCCTTCCCGGCGCTAGTCGCGGCCCCATGGTATATAATTAATCAGGATGTGTCTTGAAGCTTACTTTCCATCGGCACACACCATAAGATCATAACACCAATAGAAAGAACAACCATGGGTACTTACAAATTTCCTTTACTCTCCCGGCAGATCTGAACCCAGTACGAAATTCAGGACCCTCCTGGCTAGTACCCTTCCTTGTTTTCCCTCCCATCGCTGCACTCTCGTTGTACATTATCCGCAATGGCGTGTTCGTCTCTGGCCTCGAGCACAACACCATTTCGCAATGTGACCCAGACTCACCCGCATACCAGGCCTATGGCAGGTTTTGTGTCGGAGCTATGGCTTTCCTCGCTCCCGTGGAAGGATTACTCGGCTCCTCATCCTCCTACTTCACCTACTTTAACATCACTTTTACACCTTTGTATCTTATGATACAGGTCGAAGCCAGTCGCATGCGTCGACCACTTATCCTTTCCTTACCACTGATCATGGGGATACTGCTGCTGGCGTTCACCGCTGGCCCCATGATTCCACTATACTGCCTCGCTTTTGTTCTCACTGGTGCGGCGTCCGCCCAGAATTCAGACAACGCGATCTCCGCATTCGCGATCAGTCGAAAGAATGCGGAGGCTGTCGCATTCGGCGTCATCGTTGGCTATGTCATACCAACGATCGTGCTGGCAACATTCCTGAATATGCCCGCGCTCTTAATATGGTTCGGGTTTCATCTTTGGATGTCCGTGTTCAAGGCTCTCTGGCGCGCCGCGCGACCAGACACGTCGCAGGTGGATATCACGATTGTCAAGGGATTGTATGCGGTCACCTTTGTAGTGACATCTACTGCCCATATCAGTGCTGTCCTGTCGAGGATACACGATTTGCAGGTGCTAAGCAGTTTCTTGCTACCGCCCTTGTCAACCTTGGAGCCAAAGCCAATGGTTGCATCTAACTGGGTCTTGGACTTGTTCCAATGGGATGCAGTATTTGCACTGGTAGCAGTGATGCTGGCGACGTTGTGGTTTGCGAAGGATGCAAAGGAACATTCTCAACTGCTAATTTGGCACGTTGCTGCCACGATGACTGTGGGTCCCGGTGCAAGCATCAGCGGGGCACTCCTGTGGCGAGAAATCTGCCTGACGAGGAAAGTCACACGCTCTTAACTTTGCGGTAACTAGTAACGGCTCTTCGGGCTGTTCTTTAAATTTGAGGTACTTGTGGCACTTTCACTTTTCTTCAGGTCGCCGATTCTTATACATTTGTGTCATCTTACATTCTGGGTATCTGTATAAATACTACTAGGCCAAATCCTGAACTCGTAGACGTCATCACTTGATACTCTTTTCCAGGTCTGTCCAAGGAGTTGGTTGGGTAATGCTCCCGTATGCTCCCTGTTCATTTATTCGTGATGCCTCAAATTCTTAAGGTGTTAAAGAGAGAGAGGTCAATACGAAGTCCACTCGGGACTATTGGGAATCAGCGAAACACTGACCTGCAATTCGGTGTACAACGCTGGTGGCCATCTTCCGGATTCCCGGGGAATACCAAGGCCTATTAAACAAAAATATAACGATCGCGAGAAGAAGAAATGTATAAACGATTCACCTGCACATCTCCTGAAGAGCACTAAACATATCTGCCAATTGCTTCTCTTCTTGGGGTGTTTGTGGCTCAATAAAAATGTGCCGATTTGCATTCCATGCGTCTCTGATTCGCCCGAACTGCTGGCGAATCGTCCTCATGTCGATGAATAACGAAATAGCGCTTTCTCGGATGCTCCGCGAATACCCTTCCCTGGGAGGATAGTTGGTCAAAGATCATGTGCACGAAGTCATTCACTCAACTTGCGCAATTCCTGTAGGTCACGTTCTATTTGCCGCACATCGTCGGATACCTCCGACTTCACAAAGAGACTTGGCTGCTTGTCAAATGTTCTCTTGATGGCTGCCAATCGTCTGTAAATAACCACTTTCATGATCATGTCGAGGCTAATCTCGCCAAACGCTTTCAGGGCTTTTCCTGACAGCGCTCCAGGCCCCCATACCGTGGAGCTCGTAGTTTGTGTGAAGTCTGAAGCAGTGAGAGATGCCGTCTCATTGACGAATTCAACGTTAGACTTGGGAGACATCACTGCAGGCTAGCGTTGAGGGTTGCATGCATGAAACGCGCGAGACGCACAAGGTCCCGCAATCATATGCGTATCGTCGGCGTCGTAGCGCTAGTCGCATGCACTGCAATGTACTGCCTATTTTACGGATAAGGAAGTCTAGCTCTGATGCCCAGCTAGGTCCCAGATGTCAGATGAGCACGAGGCTCAATATAACACAGCATAAGCGCCGGACTCGACCAGAGGAGGGGTTCAAGACATGGATACAAGATAACATAACATAATGCACGAGGAGTAGAGGAATTAGACGAAATGAGCGTGCGAAGCTCTGAATCATATAACCATACATAAACATCATGATTTCCCGAAATTGCCTCTCCGGCTGGATTTGTGAAGCTCGGTGTCGATATCCAGGATGGCATCCCAAAAAGCAGCATCCATATCCCGTTGACGTGGGTGCGCTAGAGGCAATCCAGGTACAGGAGGAAGTTTCAAGAATGGCATTACGTTCAAGATCCATTTACGGAAGGCATGGATTGGGGAAGAGCTTGAAACTCGTGTGACGGTCTGCGATGGTGAGTCAATTTGGTCATATGTCCGTTTTAATGAAGGATGTCGGGCTTCTGCATTGCGCGAAGCGGTTCCTACAGAGGCCGCGATTCGACGTTTTTGAAGCTCGGCAACTAGAGTTTCGAGAATCAAGATCCCATCCCAAGCGCGGACGGTTACTTCTTCGCAATTCCTGGGTATTCAAGGTCGACTCATGCTCCACGGTTCAAAAAGACTGACTCACCGTTGCATCGCCACATACGACATGATATTTTCAAGCTTCTGGTTAAGGCGAAGCGCAACGTCTGTTTGAGGTTGTAAATCGGAATAATATTGTTCCATCATGAGTACGACGCAAGCTAGATAAATAGTTGAATGCAAAGAAAACAAAACACTAAATGCACGCCGCTACGCACCGGTGTAGCCGTACCACCACCAAGCACTGGGCGCATCGACGTGCTTGCCCTCTGCATAGCATTCGAGCATTTTCTCTGCAGTATCGATACAGACACCCCTCACTCGGGCCTCACGGAAGTCAGCGACAAGAAATGACCGATGAATCTGAATCGCGCGATAGTCTAGCTCGAGTGTATGTCCAATACGTGCCCACTGAGATAACATCAGCCAACGATTTTTTTGTGTCTGACAATTGACATATATACCTTCACTCGCATGTCTGCACTTTCCATAGCTTCGTCTTTGGAGATCAGACAAGGAGGTTCCAAAGTGATGGTGGCGTTGACAGCAACTTCATGGTCATAGAAGAGTCGAGTGACATCTTGATGGCCATTGCGCGTTGCCAGGTTCAGAGCATCACACTGCAAGAAATAGTTAGTCACGTTTTAGAAAACAAGTGTTCAACATCACTGACTAGCTCGCGTACTCTATCGGCATTATGAATTTTGGCCAGGAACATAGAGGAAGACTAGCAAGCAAAGATAAACCACGGAAATCTCCAGCTCAGCACGATATACACACCGTGAAGGCACACCTGGGTTTTGGTCGGAACACCGCGCCATCATTCATGTCCTTCCAGTCCAGGTTGGCCGGACAGACCGTGTGGTAATGAGAATGATTTATGAAGTATGTTTCGCCGATGGGGACGGAAAAGCGCCAGTCAAGATAGACAATGTTGAACCAAATACGTCGCCAGAGCTGTTCCACAGTGAGTAAAATATTTTTGATGAGCGGAGAAACCTACCTCGCGTTTACACAAACCAGGCGCTGGCACCTCTCCTGGCTTGTCGCCAGCAACATTATTTATGCCAATGGACATTGCCAACCGGATGGCCATAGCTAGGATAGGTGCCTGATGAAACCATCTAAATAAAAATTCAAACTTTAAATTCAAAAACCATCAAAGCCATTACCCACCCTTTGGGATCCAAGCTTATGGCACGATATGAGAGGAGGATGCTAGAGAAAATGGTAAGCGTGACATGATTGGAAAATGGATTCAAGACCTACAGTGTCTGGACAACCTCAAGGGTCACAGCGTGGGAGAAATTGTCGAGTGCGAGGGCACGCTCGGACGCGATCCAAAGCTGCGTGCATAGCATACGCCAATGCGCTGTATCTTCAGCAATACCGAATGCCTAAATTTGTGTCAGTTTATGACTATCGAAATGCTTTCCGCCAAGCCCCACCTTCGCGTCGGCAGGCCTCATAGTCGCGAGACCATGGCTAGTAACGATGAGCAGCAGCGCGAGCCACGCGATAGGCGTACACGATGCACGCTCCGCATTCGTCTTAAACGCCCAGAACGTATCGTACATCTGCCGAAACGCATCGGGGTGTAGAATGCAGTGCTGCCACTCTAAGCGGTCAACCTTTACCCCACCAGAAAAATCAGCGCACGCCTAACACATGAGATCAGTGACGCACATAACATGACCATATGCGATCACAGCTCTCCTTGCATGGGAGAGTGCCTACGAGGGCCTCCAACTCACGCTGCACATCAACGTGCATCGAACCCCCCTCCGGACGCTGCTTATTCGCTCCTGTCAGTGCGACACTTGTCATTTGCTCCCAATCCGCGTCCGAAAGTGGGAAGGTGGTCCCGGACAGACGACCTGGTGTTGCGTTCTGTCGCAGCGCCTCCGGAAGCAGCCGTAGGGTTGGCCGTACGTCAGATGTCGTGGCCAACCCAGGAGCTACGGAGGTTGATGCGGGGACAGAGAGCTCGCAATGTAGTGCGAGCGCCGACGCGGAGGCGCATGGGGTGAGTTCTGTACCCGGCTCCTGCCCCTTCCCTCGTGCCTTCTCTTGTTCCTCACTGGGCTCCCTATCCGGTGCCTGATCGTCTAGGTCCTCAATCTTGATAGGCGAACTCCGTGTTCCCACGCCCACCATGGTCGGCGAGCGCGGGGCCATGGGTGCCGGCGGCGGGAAGACAGGCCCGTTTGTCGCATACCCCGAACCCGAAGCATGGTGGTTGGCATAGACTGACGTAAATCCCCCTCCAGAAGCCGTGCGTCTCCCCGACGAAGATGCTGGTCTAGGACCGGGAGAATGCACGTTCGATCCCGCGCGATAGTGCTCATACTCGCGTGGCCGCTGATCAACTACCCCCCCGTTGCCGTTGCCGTCAGGGCCGGGTATATCTCGCGGGGGAGGATACGCACGGAATTTGGCCGTCATTGGGCTTGGGTCGGGTGACATTTGATGTGCAAGGGGATGGGTCGGCGGCTCATGTCGCACGCCAGAGGACCGCATGACGTATGCGTCTGGCAATGGGGAAATGTGTGACAGCGGTGGGGCGCGTTCATGATGGTACATGCCCGTACCGGATGTAAGGGAGTAGAGCAGCCGCTCCACCTGTGCGAGACGGGCCTGCAGGGAGTCGAATTCTGCCCGAGTCGGGGTCCCGTCTCTGAGGTAAGGCAGAAGGGAATTGAATACCGTGAGTGTTATGGCACTACACTCGAAGCGAAGTAACTGCTCACTTTGTCTCTAACACTGCCCACTTGCAATTACTCTGGTCTCCTCGCCTGGCGCACGGGGTGCACGGTTGTGCGCGATCGCACTTGATTTTCCGCCGCTTGCACTCTGCCACAGTTCCCTCATCAGCCACAGCTCATATGCAGATCTCCTCAAATAAACAGAGACCCGGCAAACGAAAGTGTCCTTAGGACAAGTAAATACACACTCACCCGCACAGCTCAAGGCAACTCTTGTCCGTCGTCTCTTCTTCGGCCTTTCGCCATCCTCTCCCACTCCCTCTGCGCCGTCCTCTCCCGCGCCTTCCACCTCGCCTCCCCCCTCCCCGCCCACACCCGCACTACCCCCCTCTCCCTCCTCGTCCTCGTACTCCGCCTCTTCGCCTGCATATAGCCAGGGCGAGCGCGGGTCCCGCGGGTGCGTGTGCGCGGCGGTGATAACACTAGTGGTAGTTTGTGCGGGCCGCGACGTGGCGTGGGAAGGTGGTACGGTGGCATGTGGAGCATGAGATGTCGTACGGCGCTGTGTGGCGTACGGAGAGTATGGTTGCGTCTGCGGTTGTGAAAGAGAGGACGACCGAGGAAGCGACTGGGGCTGCAAGTGCATTTGTGACACTGTGCGGTGTGTACCCTGCACTAGTCCTGGTCCACGAACATAGCCCACGCCCTGCACTCCCACCTGCTGACTCTGCTGTTGAGGTTGGTGTTGTCCCCGAATGAAACTCCCCTCCGCATAGCGATCCCAGCCACGAAGCACCAATCCCGCCGGCGGTCCGGCGGCCGCTGTCGATCCTACAGTTCCCACACCGGAAACTATCCCGGAAGTAGACGCCGATCCCGACACTATTACTCCCGATCCGGAGCCGGATCCCGAACCTGAGCTAGATCCGGATCCGGACGTCGATCCTGAGAGTGACCCTGGGGCCCCACTTGCGTGGCTGCGTCGTGCCTGTCCCGTATGTCGCGTCGTGCCTACAGTAGTGTGCACGTGAGAGGTCACCGACGGAAACGACGAGGACGCAAACAAAGCTGCAGATAACGATGCGGGCACAGACGCGGACGTATGCGATGTCAATGGCGCTCCCGCGCGCACGCTTTTGAGAACGCCAAAGAGTGCGCCTGGGTTCGGGTCTGGGTTTGCGGGTCCTTGTGCGGCAGAAGACAAGTTAGGGTGTGACGATTGTATATAGTGTGAGGTACCATACGAGGTACTTTCACGTCGTAGGCTCAACGATGGGTGTGCGCTCCGCGGGGGCTGGGAGTGGCCACTATGGCGTTGGTGCTGGGTGTGCTCCTCCGAGTGGGTATATTGCTGCCGCGAGGGATGTTGTTTCTGCTCCTGGTGTGCATGCTGGCGAGTCTGTGAGGACTGCCGCCGTTGCGTCTGCACATATTCATACCCAGGGGACATTTGCGACCCTCCCGGAGAGCCGGACGCAGACCGTGACGCTGCCGAATCGATGTCGATATCTATCGCTGCAGAAACGCTCTCTCTCCCGGCTTCTCGCTCACGCGGGCGCACAGAATGCTCCGTTTCACGGTCGTGCGATCTTCCCGCTTCGTGCTCATGTTCTTGCACTCGTTCTGCCTCGCTCCCTCTTTCACGAGCATCCCACTCCATCCCCTTCTCGCGTTCCCTCTTCTCCTTGTCTCGGTCCCGCTCCCGCGCACGGATTGATAGTTGCCGCTGATACTCCAGCGACAGCTGGTGCGATGCAGGTCCTGCGGCAGGTGGTGTACTGCGTGTCTCCGCGTGTTGTGTCAATGGCGACCCTGTGTTCTGTGACAACGCTGCCGACACCGACGCCGCAGCATGTGTTAGTGTTGACGTTGGTACCGGTGCCGTTGCACCATGCGCTGATGTGGACGCAACGGTATCGTGTAGTGCTGCGTCGCGTGTCGTGCTATTTCGCATTTCCGTTACAGTTCCAGTCGCAGCTGTAGCTACGGGACTTCGAACCCCATCCACATCTATGTCTACACGCGCTTCTCCGTCCATGTCGATATTCCCGCATTCCTCCACATCAGCGCTTGGAGGGGACGTGCGTGCGGTCCGTGTGCTCAACACGTGCGTGTTCAAGGCGTGTGCAGGGGACGTGGAACGTGAGCCCGTGGGTGAACGTGTCGGCATGGCTGGAGGCCTGGGCAATCTTGGGGGAGTAGTTGCGTACACGGGAGCGGCTACATATGATGCAGAAGGTGAGGGTGGGACCGGCTGTCAAATAGGCGATCAGCATGTGAATAAGGTGTATATAGTAGCAAGTGAAGCAGCGAAATATGAGAATGGGTGTATTATGAGAAAGAAAAAATTACGGCTAAAGAAAGAATGAAAACAAAAAGTCCAGAAATGAAACAATGTAAGCATCAAATATCAAGTTATAAATTGCCCCGCGTAAAACACGAGAAGCCAAAAAAAAAAAAGCGCCTCGACCTCGCCCCGCACAAGATAATATCGGTAACAAGAGAATTGTGAGCACTACACCTCTGCAGTGACTAACGCAGGTGTCGGCATATGAAGAAGAACATGCGCAAACACAACAATAACGGATCAAGTAAAAAGATGTCGCGGAAGGATCCACAAACAAGATCGAGCCCCAATTCACAAAGATGTGATATACTATACGAGGCGATATGCCTCAATAGATAAAAAGGAGATAAAAAAAATTTTTTTAATGGTGAGATTGGGAGCTAGACTTGGGAATAGGCTTCAAAAGTGACACATGTGATCAGTGAACTTAATGCAAGTTCGGACCCAGCCTGACTAGAGAGGTAGTTCAGAGCCCGAGGTGCATGTCCGCTTGAGCTCAAGTCAACGCAATGTCAGTTTCACGAAAACGCGGCCCAAAGCGATAACGCATAAAGAAAGGAAAGGAAAGGAAAGGAAAGGAAAGGAAAGGAAAGGAAAGGAAAGGAAAAGGAAAAGGAAAGGAAAAGACGATAAAAACAAACTATAGCAATACTCGTGAGAATAAGAAAGAAGGACGACATGGCATCGAAACGTCCAAACACGAATCGAACAAATAAATATCCAACGACGAATCGCATCACAAATAAAACCA
>QFFB01022953.1:0-16936 GCA_003316465.1 Ramaria cf. rubripermanens
TTTGCCGACATCTCAGGTACTCAACGAGAACAAAGTCTGTAACTTGCCTCGCTAGCATCACGAGCTGCGTGGATACGGCTCTAGTACCATTACATATTGAGTTCTCCTATTGAACAATTTTCGACTCTGGATCATCGAGTGACGAGTGTTAACAGTTCTACAATACTTTATTCTAGTCTCACGCATGGCATAATTATATCCAAGAACAGCTATCACTTACTTATCATCGTCGATCGAACAGTCAAGTGGGCCAGTGCCAACAGAGCAGACATATATGGACGTATCGGGGCCCAGCTATCTGGAGCCCTGAGCCGGAAGTCCACGGTACCTTCGTTTGGTACTAACTAGCGCTTTCAGCGAGTATGTTCCAAGTTTAGGGCCCTAGCGCTCCTGTCGAGTACGCGTTATTGAGCCGCTTCAATACTGGCACACACCTACTGATACTCGACAGTGTTGATTTGCTTTACATCTCTGACTCATTCGCCTTGATTCTCGAGTACTCAAAGCTCTGTAGCCGGTCGGTGGCAAATGCAGCCTTGGAAGCGGTGCTACTGAATATGGCACCCTCCAGGGCCACGACCCGTGCCGCATATATGGACCAGAACAGGGCATACTTTCTCGACTGTCTTCATGTCTATTCCCATTGTCAAAGTTGCAATTGTTACTGGCGCCGCACAGGGAATAGGAAGAGCCATCGCCCTTCGTCTCGCTCATGATGGTCTCAACGTCGTTCTTAACGATCTGCCGTCCAGAAAAGAGCAGCTAGAAAGGCTCGTCATGGAAATAGATGCCACACAGCAGAAAAGTGTCTATGTCATTGGGGACATATCCTGCGAAACAGATGTTCAGAAATTAGTTGATGTTGCTGTTTCTCAATTTGGTGGTCTGGATGTAGTGAGCCACGTCTTTTTTCATTCTTCCGTCTTGTCATCAACTTCGTGACTGTGTGCCCAGATGGTCTCAAATGCCGGCATTGCTCTCTCCAGCCCTTTTACTTCCAGTAAATGAAACAGTCGTCGTTTTGCTCTTACCAACGAATGGTCACCTCTTATTTCAGCAACTGTGGAGGACTGGGACCGCATTCACGCCGTCAATGCCCGCGGTACCTTTTTATCCTACAAGGCAGCCGCTAATCAGATGATCAGCCAAGGTCGAGGTGGGAGAATTATCGGTTTGTTAACTATCTCAAATGCAGATTACCTGTGCTTACCGTCATTCTGAACTGGTAGGCGCATGTTCGGTCTCCGGAAGGAAAGGTATCGTGGTTTTACTGACCAACAATCAGACCGTCATTTCTTTTTCCATCGGTCTCAGGATTTCCCGAGTGGGCGAGTTACTCCGCAAGTAAATTCGCCGTAAAGGGTTTGACACAATCAGTTGGTCAGAGGCCCTACTCTTTCCTGGTTTGTAGCTTCATCTTGACGATAAATATTCCAAACAGCGGCTGAATTAAAGGAGTATGGCATCACTGTCAATGCATATGCTCCAGGAATTGTGGACACCCCCATATGTATGTATCATCCATTCTCGATCGGATCTCGTTTATGCTTGTTGTCTCCAGGGGAAGATGTCGCGAGCACTAGATCGAAGAAAAGTATACATTTTTACCTGATAGCTGGTGCTGTAGAGCAGTGGAACTAACTGAATATTTTCCCTTAGACCTGGGAGATGTGAAGCTTAACGATAAGTGGAAGGTCTTATCGTCAGAGGATGTGGCTGGCCTGGTGTCGTACCTCGTTAAAGACGAAGCCCGATTTATCACGGGTGAGTTCCTCGGCTTTATGAACCTAAGATGTCGATAAGAACTCTCATTGCGCAGGAGAAACGTTGGGTATGGACGGAGGTATGCTTTTAGATTGATGACTGTGCTTGCAAGTGGGTGTACTGCGTGGGCAAGACATGTATTTGATGGCACCACATACCGTTCCGTATGCAGCTGCTTTTTCCCTCCATTTTGCTTTTGTACCTACAAGTTATCTATTGAAAGGAGAACCGGCAATCTAGACTCCGGGCTAAGAAAGTGATTATACTTGAGATTTGTACCTGTATATCTAAGGAACATAAGAGCTCTCCAGGGTAGTTATAAACATTATTGTTTTGTAATTGAAATTTTTATTCTCGATACTCGTGGAGCATCGCACATGGTGTTGTGTATGGTACAGCGTGAGAATAGGTAGTACGTCCTGATTTACACAACTTAGAGATAAGTAGCACACCTAATCTATTTTCCAGTCATCCCTTGTTGCCATCTTCTGCTTGGACAGAACACGGAGGCCTTGCTCGCCTTGCTCAAGGCCATTCCGCTTGCCCTGGGGCACAGGTCGCCATTTCCATAACTTGGTCAGATCCGTCTCGCGGCCGTACAGGGCGTCCAGCACGTGCTATAACAATTAATTTCGGCTTCATCAGTCGCGAAAGAGAAAAGTAGCTCACTGCGCCGAGTATAGGAGCAAATTTGAAGCCGTGACCACTTTCTATATACCTCAGCAGAATAAGGTAAATCATAAACCATGACTCGAACCTTCCACCTGATGCTACAAACAAACTCCTCCCATAGCCAGGCACATAGTCAATCAAAAAATTGTTATCTAGGCGGTGTCTGTTGACGGGGATATTGGTGCTTAATTTTCAGGTGTAAGACTAACCTATAGAGTCTGTATACCAGCAGAGACGTGTGAAAGATACGCCAAAAGGCACAAGCTGTGGAAAATGATGGCGAATATAGTCTTTGGCTGCCTGAAGTGCGATAAGAGGAACATTGGTCTGTGAGGGGGTAGTGTATGCTGTCATGGGCACCGATATTCGACTACCATCCGGCAAATCCACGTAATTGGTAAACTGCAGAAAAGTCAGATTAGAGAAACATAATCTGGACGGAACGATGCCTTTGTCGCCCGATATCCGATTTTGATGATGCCGTTGATATGAGGCAATGAGTAGATTTCACAGGACCGAGCTCCTGACCTGGTGACTACAGGCCACCGAGCTCCTGAAAAGCGTTCCCAGAGGTCAGGCCGCTCGCTCTGAGGGGGGAGGGTAAGCGAAATAATTGAGCCTGCTGTGGTCTCGATGAGTTTGCGTGTATCTGGGACCAAGATTGGTGTCCAGCCACCACCTTTACAATTGGTGAAGGTCAGAATGCGAAAAAGATTTCAACGAAAATATGAGCGGCGGACAGGCAACGATCACCAGCTGGGCGGCATGTGTTGTGCCATCTGCCGTCTTGACACCTCGAACATGATGCTCTCCAGCATGAGTCTCTTGTTCCTCTAGAAACTGTACCACTTTCCCAGCGATTTCCCCTTGAACAAAATGGACACCCGCCTTCCGCGATAGGTGTGCTAACCAGATACAAGACTTGTCGGCTCGCACAAACCCTGCTGTAGCATCAAGTACGCCTGTACCTTTCCAATCCACTGAGTCGAGAATTTCCTGCCAGCCATCAGCAATAGCACGCCTGCGTTCAGTAGGGTCATCAATAATGTAGTTTTTCAAGCGATATTCCGGAAATTGTTTCTCGAGATTAGCCAAACCTGCCAGCTCTTCGGTAGAAAGAGGGTCGTCTGTTGAGACTGGGAGACGCATGAGACCACACTCGGTGTAGAATTCACGAGTGGACTCAAGACCAGCGGGGCGTTGACTGGGTGGTATAGCGGCAAGGTCTAAACTCGGGAATGGTTAGTCTGTTCTGCACTGACGGTGGGTCGTCATAACTGCTTGCCCGCATTCCATTGCTTCCACTCCTCGCGAGCACTGTATGCAAGACATTGATATTCCGCTTTCTCTCCATCTATATGACAAACAACAAGAACGAATGCATGCCATTTCTTGATCGAATGTACGGTCATGTTTACTCACAGGACGCCCTCAAGATCTTGTTCACGTCCGCGGATGCAGCGTCGCATCCGCATTCTTGTTCATACAGACTTTGGTCATATGGTTTGGCATCAAATATGGTGACATTCGAGAACCCTAAGCTAGGGTTGAGGCTGTTGTACTACGGAAAACCTGAAATGATACGTTGACACTAACCCTCATGTGCAAGGTGCAATGAGACACTTAGACCAAACACGCCAGCGCCGACGACGATGATTTTATCATCTTTACTCGTGGGAGTCATGGTAGAGTGCAGAGTCACGTGGGAAACAAAACGTTACATGTCGTTTCGAGTACAGGAAGAACATAGTATACAGCACCGATAACGTAAATGTGAGGCATGTTGCACGACAACGAAAGCAATGTCAAAAGAGACGATACAGCTCCCAAGCATAATATAAGAGAAAAGAGTAATACACTTACCGGTCAGAAAATGTATGGTCTGGCGCAAACGGTGAGCAAATAATCAGGAGTCAGAAGACGGATTGACGCACAGGTATAAGTCACAATGGAGCAAAGGCCTCAAAAAATGAGGGATGGAAAAAATTAAACGCAGCAGACCAAGAGTAGTCTGAATCGAGTTTCGCTCATCGCTTCCGGTCGCGAATCGGAAACGATGAAGCGAGCCGCGAAGTGCACTGAAGAACGATACACGGCATGCCACCTAGAACACTCCAGGTTCCTCGTGCGTTCGTCTCTGGAACCAGCGTCCGCCGAGTCTAAGTATCATACTTCATATGGAATTGCATATGTGTAACGCGCGTGACGTAGCAGTTCTACGCAAGATCAAGGCGTGGTATGGGCATGCACTATGATGAGTGATCAGTAGCCTCTTCGTAAAGCACGAGATCGTGGCGGCATGTATACAGTATATGGACTTTAAGGGCATAATTGTCCCCAGATTCATAGCGCGGGATGGACTCAGAGACGAGGGGAACATGGGTAGAACCCCAGATTACAGGTCAGTCAGAGACCGACCTGCCGCGATATTAAATCACGATCAACGTCGATAGAACCTGTAAGGCGAGTGGCGGGTAGGCAAGCCGAAATATCGCCCAGTCTCCGCGATGTGTCCCAAACCCAATCCAGTCAACATCCTCACTCCAAGGAGATCAGTGGATGTGCCAAAGGCAAGACAAAGACGAGTGAATTTCTGGTGCATCGCTCGACGATTTGTCGTCGGACCCAGTTAGAGTCAGTTAAAGAAGACTAGAATACTCAGACCTTGGCCCGCTCGCGAAGATGGATGTGCTCAAAAGAGACATCCTAGTGCTGTGCGAGCATCGCGGCTTTTGGACTGCTGCGTTATGGTTAAGGGGAAGAGAAAAACTTTTGACGCCGAAGAGTCACTCCTATATACTCCGCTGCACTAATAGCAGCAAATAACGCCAATTGAAGAACCCATAGTTATGTACAAACAACGAGTAAAGATGGATTACTAGACTGTGACTTCTGGAGCTAATTTCAGAGCCTCGCGCGCGCGGTGTTCCCAGTATCTACAATACGATTAAGATCGTATGCTTAGAGATAGCAGAAACTTACAGTTTCCGAATCTTGTCTTGTTCCTCGGCAAGCTGTTTATATAGCTGCGACCAGGGCAAAATTAGTCTCAAGTATCCAAATGTAAATATACGTACCAGAACAGCGTTCTTGATACCCTCCTCGTGTCGATCGTCTTCGTGTATTTCAGCCAGAAACTCCAGTGCCGCCGGACATGGAAGTTCCGAGGTTGGCGAAGGTAGCGGATTTTCGAGATCGAGGACCGAGGTTGAGGCTGAGGTGGGAATGTGCGGCACAGCATACGGAATGACAAAATCACGCAGGCAAGCGAATGCCGTTTGTGTGTGATTCAGGATACCACGAAGATAATTCCATGCCGAATCGTTGTTCGGTGCAAGAGATATTTTGGACTTCGTGAAGCTAGCGCGAAAAGGTCATGATGGTAAAAAACACATAAATGTATAACATACTTCAACTCCCTTCTCAACGTTTCTCCACGGTTCTCGTCGCCTTTACGTACGCCGCTAGCCCAGACCACAAAGAAACGGTGATGCCATGCCGAGTTATTTCGTACGTCGTTGGACAGCATCTCTTCCACATACGGAAGCTCCCCAGCCCACATGGCATCATCGTTAAAATGCGCAAGCAGCCATTGTCTATACGCCCAAGTGTGGTAATTCTTCGTGTCGATATCCAAGATGCTAGCGATGAACACCAGTTCTGGCACGGGTGTCTTGAGTTGCTGGAGCAGTAGGCGGCGATGATGCCAAACTTGATACGTCTTCAAGTGTGAGGTTGCTATGTCGTCCATAAGTAAGAGCTCGGCCTTGAGGTCAGCATTCGTTGCAAGGAGTGTTTCGTAGCGATATTGCCTAGTACACGAAAAGATAAGCGGGGAGCCAAAGGGACATAAAACGAGACGATATCCGACCATATTGAGTAGTGCGCAGGGTTCAGACGTATAATGTGTTCTGTGAGCTCAAGGACGCGTGCACTTTTCTCGCCGGTTTTTACGATGCCTCGGAAATAGTCTGTTGCATCTTTATCTAAAGATGTCGAAAGTTATAGAGAGTAGCTTATTCACTTCGTAGATTGAAGAGGTCGCACACTCTAGGGTATACATGATGGGAGCCATGGGGTTGGCACCCTCATCGTGTTGACGAACTGGCTTAACGTCGCTCCAGGCAGGGTTATCTGCGTATAATGTACCAGGGCCAGAAAATGACATCACTTTGAACGAGAGATAGGTTCCAGGCTTGTAAGTGTAAGCAATGCTTCTGTGGGCGCGTATGGGTATCACCTCAGCTGGTTTCTACCACATGACATGATGTGTCCGCTCTTGCGATTATGCTCACGAACCAAATCATGTCAAAAACGTTGCTTTATGATCACATATCATATCCAGGTTAACTGCGGTTCTTTTGTATCGATTAGGTTGCTGGGCCGTTGGCGCAGCACAAGGTATCGAGAGTCTTCGGGCTTAAACTCGAACTTGTGCCCATGTAATTGCTTTTTGGGATCATGACAGCGCCACGAAGCTTCTGGACGTGCTAGATCACATATCTATTCGACCGGAATAATATCAAACCAAACGATGAGGATGACATCTACCTGTCCCTGTAGGCAAGGACGCCTTGTCTACATTCTCCCTACCTCCCTTTGGAAGGGGCATTGATACCCTCTAACCTCGGTTCTGAGTTTTTGTTTCCGACAAATACTGCTGTAGAGCGCCAGGCGGGACCATAGAAGTAAGGATACATCTCATGGCTCACGGTTCTCGTCATCTGTACCTCGCCCCTGTGATACTTTCTTTTCGAACTATCATTCAAAACTTAGAACGACGCCGAATCCCCTGCTGCCGGAACACTGATTGCCAGAAGGGCAATGTTTAACATTGGTCTGTCTGTTCACTCCCCTGCTACTGTGTACGAAGATTCACATACATGTTCGCAAAGTCGCTCAGTTGAATAATTTTAGCGCATTATTATGGGTTTATTCTTACGTAATGGACCTCGATGAACAAACCACATGGTCTCGTCTCCGGATGCACGGCTTCTACTTTCTGCTTACTTTCGCTCTGATTTGCACCTCGCCGTTCTTCTGAGGGGGTTTTCGGTCATGTTTGAACGGTGCTAAGTCTATGGCCATTGGCTGCTCGTCCTATAGTCCTGTTAGAGGTTTTCGTAGGTATACACCAAATTATGGGAAGTTATATCAAATCGTCCCTGTCCGGAGGCATGGGTATAAACTCTAACGGTAGGCCTTCTCAAAGTACATCATGATGTGTTAACAAATGTCGGGTGAGACTCGGAAGTGATGTAGGTTCCAACCGCCGCCGGGTCCGAGCATGAACTCATGGTATAAAGGTCTCAAGCAAAGGTCTCATTCTCTGTGGACGGTGAGCGCTCTCTTGTAAGTGACTATATCAGACGGTTTTCGAGAGTCAAGAACCTACCTGCATCGTTCGTCGGACATGTTTTCTACCATCAAGCCTAGCTTTCTTCTTTCTGCAATGGCCTGTATCTTCACAATGGTCGGAGCGGCTCCTATGCTTCAGTTGCGCGACGTATTTTCACCGCCAATCCTCTATCCCAATGCTGCGACGGTTTGGTTTGCTGGACAGCGTCACAACGTATGCCTACATACTTTCTACCTATTACACTGGCAATATCTATTCGCTTTTCTTCACGGTCGGTCTTCAGGTTACCTGGTGGGTTGAGTTTCCTTGTTGAACAGGCAGATTTTAACCATGGTTCCAAGGGACGCATCTAATCCCCCGAAATCCATTTCAAACGGTGCTTTAATCATGTTGAGAACCGCTGGTGCCAGTGGTTGGGTCCGTAAGTGACGCATACTATTATTTCACATCTAGTTATTTGACCACCTGGGCCTTTTTGGCTATAGCGCTCACTCTCGCATCAGGTTTCTCTCTTTTAGATGGAAGGCACGAAATCACGGTCCCAACCAATGTTACTTCCAGAGATGATTGGGAAATTGTTTGTAAGTCTCGGATATGCATCTGCCTGATGATGAGCCCAAGTTCATTGTCTATGATAGTGTTTGGCGATTCAGGCAACATTAGCCCCGCGTTCACGATTCTCAAGTCCTAGACGTAGGTGTTGTGAACATCTAGTGTGCGATTAGCTTGACGACCAGTGAAGGGTGAAATGGGCTTATGACTCGCATGCATGGGAATCATGCGCAGCTTCATTTAAGGACTGAGACGATATTAATGCTATTTGTTACGACAGTCAATCTTGTTCCCGATACTTTATGCAAAAGGCCAAGGACACTTGAATGCATTTAACATCTAGGGCGACTGGGGCAATGGGGAAGTACTTACACGAACTGTGCCAAACGTTCAAGGAGTGCCATTCGCACAACTCAGAGGCTAGGCTCGTAACCAAAAGTCAAAAGTCAAAATCCTTGATTGTTATCCTCCATGTAGTCCCCTTAAGGATTAGGGGTAAATTACCTCCTGAGCTTATGCATGGGTATCATTGTGTTACTCCGAAATCTGAGTCAACTGGCAAATGCTTCTTTGTTACTGCCGCTTATATGCTGCAGGTACTCGTGACCGTATACTAACTCTATGCTTACTGCGAGAGCTATTTGGACCGCCGCTATCTTCTCTCACAACATTGTATCTACTACCGCAGCAACTCAGGCGTCGTCGATTCATTCTCTGTACGGCTTGAAGTTACGTTCCTTTCTCGGACAGTTTGATTCAGGTACCATGGCGTGGCGTAGCTCAGGGACAAGTAACGAAGATTTGGTTGAGAATTTGAGGCGAAATGGCTTATTGACCTCGGCAAGAATCGCGACGGTGCGTAACATTACCTTGGACTGAGCCTGGTGTTCGATGGAGTCGGAATCCAACTACCTGCTAGGCTATGAAACAGGTGGATCGTGCAAACTATGTCCTAGAGAAAGCATACGCTTATCAGGACTCACCCCAGTATGTTTGTTCAGGCTGCCAACTGGAGTGATTGTTGCTAATATTCTCCCACCTTGTCCCAACCGGACTCTACCGGACTTATCCAGGTCCATCAGCTACGGCGCCACTATTTCCGCCCCTCATATGGTTTGTGACCGGTCGATTCTTCGACTGAAAGCTGAAGTAGTCATAGCATGCCCATGCTGCTGAGAACCTTCTTCCCTTCTTAGAACCAGGCTGTAAAGTATTAGACGTTGGGAGTGGAAGTGGATACACGTGTGCCGTCTTCCATCACCTTGTCTCGCCTTCATCCGAGGAAAAAAAAGGCAAAGTCGTCGGAGTCGATCATATTCCTGAACTGGTCGATTGGTCGGTCCAGAATCTCAGGAGAGACGGTCTGTCTTCAGCATTAGATGCGGGAAATGTCCAGATGGTGGCTGGGGACGGTAGACAAGGTTTGTTATCGTGTAACAGCCCCAAACAAAGATTTCCGATCGTCTACCCTGACCTACCTTATTTATCTAGGCTACCCTCCAGGCGGTAAGACTTTGTGCACAGCCTGTCGACTGAAAATAAAGCCTTTGATAGGTCCATTTGATGCTATTCATGTTGGCGCGGCGGCACCAACACTTCCTCAAACTTTGGTGGACCAACTCGCTTGCCCTGGACGACTGTTCATTCCTGTGGGAGTTTACTCGCAAGACATAATTCAAGTGGACAAAGCTGAGGATGGGAGCGTAACACGAAAGAAATTGTTTGCTGTACAGGTGCGTAGGTTGGGAGAAAACAATATGAGGAAATCAACCAATTCTTTCTCCGTATGTAACAGTATGTGCCTTTGACGGACAAGGAGAAACAGAGTTAGCGACGTACCTAATTGATATGTCAACATTGACTCCTATTGACTGTGCTCGGCCCTTGCCCCTGTTCATTTGACGAGAGTTTTCGTTATCGTTGGGAGTTCATATCCCAAATCATTGGAAAGGGTTTACAAATGCATGTTTGCGGTCAGGATGAACCGTGTACAGTATCATCCTGAGGATCATGAAGCAATTTTGGTCTCCCCCCAACTGCTGTAAAAATGGTAGAAGGAAAGCCAAGTGTTGGATGGGCTTTTCCGGACAAGCGTATGAGAAGAGTCAAGCTTTCAGAACCAAATGCCTACGATGGGATGAGACAGTCTGCAAGTAAGCGCTTTGAACCCGAATAAGCAAGCGAAGGCGCCGCGGCATCAATATACAAGTAGCGGGATTACAATATTACCACAGATCTACATACAGTAAGTAACTATTTTATAACAACCTACTTAACCGTGTCAACCGGTTGGCAACTACTACCATTCTTCATGGACACATTCTCTGAACCATATACTCGCCAGGAAGATGCCAGTTCCCTCGAGGATGTACGTGCAGCAGTGTCTCAGCTCGAGTATGCCCAAAGCGCGAAGGGCGTTGCGCTCTCTGGTCGCATCGTTCACGTCGTGCATTACTTACCTGTCATATCTGCCATCACAAACAAGTCCGGTTCTTCACTCCTAAGTCCTCCTGTCACTCCAGAGCCACGGGCTTCCCCTCCAAGCATGGATTCCCCCGAGAGGTTTCCTTTGTCCACAGAGCCGCTGTGGACATTGGGATCGCGCTCAGGTCATGCTGCAATGATAAGCGGCATAAGGTCACTTTCAACCACCCATGAGCAAGTTATTATCGGTTGGACGGGTGATATCGAAACCGGCATGGAAGGCCAGACTATGCCGACTGATTCACTTACGGACGCGGACAAGAGAGCTTTGGAAAATAGTCTTGAGCAGTACAAGAATAACGAACACGAAGAAGGGTCCAAACCCATCATCTATAAAGCTGTATGGTTGAAAGACAGGATCGCTCACGCACATTATGAAGGGTACTGCAAGCAAAGTGAGTCATCTTTGTCCCTTTCCACGAGAATCGCGGGAATGTTAATATGCCATATCTCCAAGCCCTCTGGCCTCTATTTCACTATCTGCTCTGGCAAGATGTCGCGTCAGAATGTTCCTCGGATGACGCAGATTGGCAGGCCTATGTCCTTGCCAACACAGCTTTTGCGGAAGCTCTTCTATCTGTGTATCGCCCTGGTGACCTTGTCTGGGTTCACGATTACCACCTTTTGCTTGTTCCAAAGATTTTCCGCCAGTTGGTGCCAGACGCTTACCTTGGCCTCTTTACGCATACCCCTTTCCCCAGTTCTGAAATATTTCGGTGTTTACCGAGTAGGTGTCTTACAGCGATGAATTTATCTTCGCTGATAATGTGTCTAAAGAACGCAAAGAGATCCTCGATGGCATGCTTGGAGCAAATTTGGTTTGTTTCCAGGTTCGCTAATAATAGCCCCATATTTTCTTAAAGTTTGCTAATCAGCCGTAGACTTACTCGTACAGTCGTCACTTTGCTTCTTCTTGTGTCCGGGTCTGTGGATACGAATCAACTTCTAAGGGGATTGAAGTTGATGGTCATTGCACCACTATAATGCATTGCCCCGTTGGGATAGATGCTGAGAGGGTAGCTAGAGACACGTAAGTGTAAAAGACCTACCAAGAAACATCAGTCTCATATTTGCTCCTAGACGCCGTCCAGGAATCCAACCTAAGCTTCTAGCCCTCCAAACGTTATACGAAGGCAAAAAGATTATTGTAGGCCGTGATAAACTGGATGTTGTCAAAGGTGTTTTGCAGAAGGTATTATTTTATCTGCTTCCTGCAATGGTGGTATTATTTATCCTGTTTTTCAAGCTGCGCGCATTTGAGAAACTATTGGTCGATTATCCCCAGTGGCGGGGAAATGTGCGAATATCCTACCTGGAGTACAATTCTCATTGCTAAATTACAGAGCAGGTAGTCCTAATCCAGGTCACATCTCCCGCCCTGTCAGACTCACCGAAGCTCGAGCGTCAAATTTCAGAACTAGTCTCAGATATCAATGGTGAATTCGGCTCGCTTGATTTTATTCCAGTACACCATTAGTGCGTCTTTAAATCAACAATTTTACTCTGTGACTCAATAAATAACCAGTCATCAAACCATCAAGAAGGATGAGTTTTATGCACTTCTTTCCGTAGCAGATTTGGGTCTTATCACACCACTTCGTGACGGCATGAATACGACCTCCATGGAGTTTGTTATGGCTCAGGAAATGACCTACAAAAGCCCCCTTGTTCTCAGCGAATTCATGGGCATTACGGGACATATGGCCGATGCGCTGTGAGTTTAAGCAATTTCATGACAATTACTACTCATACGTTTGACGACTAGTCAAATTAACCCATGGAATTTAGGGGTGAGTAATTCTAGCCATCTCTGCCATTGCCTAGTAGTTCACTGAAATGTCTCGCCACATATGTTGGGTTTAGGACGTTGCTGCAGCCATCAATCGTGGCTTGTTGATGTCGGAAGCGGAGAAGCAATTGCGACATGCAGCACTTCATAAAGTTGTCACGACTCATACCTCGCATCACTGGGCCGCCGTGCTCGTCAAAATGCTTCTTTCTCAAATTTGTACCGAGAGCACGGCCCATCAAACACCTTATCTTGACTTTACGTTGCTGAAGAACACATACCACGTCGCCAGAAAGCGACTTTTTCTCTTCGATTATGACGTGCGCTATTTCCTTGGTTGTCTATTATCACTCTAATCTCATCCCAATAAACAGGGGACTTTGACCCCTATCGTAAAAGTTCCAAGTGCGGCAACTCCATCCGAGGAGACCCTCGAGGCTCTCTCCAAACTAGCAGACGATCCACAAAATATTGTGTACATCATATCCGGTCGAGATGCGGACTTTTTGGTCCAGCATCTCGGACATTTGTGTAAAATTGGTATGTCGGCCGAGCATGGATGCTTTGTAAAAGAACCCGGTCAAGCGGAATGGACGAACATGACGAAACAGCTCGACATGAGTTGGATGGGTGAAGTGGAGGAGATATTTAAGTACTACACTGAAGTGAGTGAAGCCTGTTGTTTCTTTTGAATTTGTCAATCTTTTCTAAGTTGTGTGGCATGCTAGCGCACGACAGGTAGTCATATTGAGATGAAGAAAAGCTCGATTACTTGGCACTATAGAGCTAGTGATCCCGAATGGGGGTACAAACGGTTTATCCATTGCATTAGCGATCACCACTAAACATGGGTTTTCGCTAGGTTGTTCCAATGTCGACAATGTCTTGATCTTTTAGAAAACAACTTGGTACACAAGCGTCCTATAGAGGGTGAGCGATGATGTTTTGCGTGACATGGTCTGGCAGTTTACCAATTATTCGCAGTGCTTGTAGGAAAGAAAAACTTAGAAGTACGACCAATAGCGATTAACAAGGCATGTTCTTTGATGTGTGATTGATTTGATCGATAATAACTAGAACAAGTAGGGGGAGATTGTCAAGAGAATACTGTATAACCACCCTGAGGCAGAGTTCGTGTTCTGCGCTGGAGATGACAAGGTTGGCACAAACACTACAATTGGCCGAATGAAGCTGATCGAGTTAATTAATTAGACTGACGAAGACATGTTCCGGTCACTCCTGTTCATCGGGCACGGAGATACCATCATGATGCAGCCTCCAGTATCAGCTGCGAGTGTTGATCCGGACAACGGCTCTGACTTGCAGCCTGTCAAGCTCCAAATCTCGACACCTAGAATTTTTTCGACCACAGTCGGAGCTAGCAACAAGAAGACTCTCGCACGGTGGCACGTCACTAGTCCAAACGAGATCATTGACGCAATGCTATCGCTCGTCAACAGTACTGCAAAACATTAAACTATTACGAAGGACCGCTTATCAGACTAGACTTAGAACCATAGATGAGATTACACAGATAGACGCTTGCAGATTGAATTTTCTTGTGTCTTTTGTACCTTTAGGATCACTTTCTTTTTGTCCCGGATCTCACAAATAGACACGTTTTGAATCAGACAGAAAATGCATGTTACAAAGAGATAAGTCGAGAACAACTTTTTTTAGGAGAGAAAAGCCTTTGTCTTTTTTAGATCGATAATGAGTGGGGATAGAGAGTGAGTCAATCAAACAGTAGGCTCAGTCACCATGGGTGCAATTTGGCCTCCCTTTGCGGCTTCCGGGGAGAAGGTGTGCCAACGGTCATTGAAGCGAACATCTGAGAACCGACGTTAATGATAGTTCCTTAGATGCATAAGGTAAAATAACTTACCCAACGGTCTTCCACCGTACATGTACTGTTGGAACTTCGCTGTATTTCAAACAAAAATTCGAGATGATTACTTTGACAAAACAAAATGTTCTTACCAATTGCAGTCTCTGCTTCACTGACTTGAGAAAATTGTACCACTCCAGCACCCTTAGATCTGGCCCCTTCAAACAAAATTTCGGCCTGCTCTACTTGACCAGTCGTTTCAAACAGTTCCACAAGGTCTTCGTGCGCTGTGGACCAAGGTAGCTGCCACAGCAAACCATTAGAAATTCAAATACGAGATGCGACCAAGGAGACGACACTCACATTGCGAACCATGATTTGTTGACTGGGCTCTAGGGAGAACTCAGCGCCGAAGGCAGCTTGACCACCACCACCACTGTATGCTGGCGCTCCACCATGGTACCCTCCACCATCCATGCGGAGCCCTCCGCCGCCCATTTGCTGATCAGGGCCAGAATAATCGGCGTAAACATCCTGATTGAAAGTACGTTCTGCACCTCCAGCATAGCCACCACGGAAGCCACCACGGAAGCCACCACGGAAGCCACCGCGCAATCCACCGCGATATCCACCGCGAAAGCCACCACGCATGCCTCCTGAAAGGCCTGCATAACGGTCCTATTACATACGACGTTAAGTATTCGAAACAGCAGGTAAGAAGAGTAGATGCAGACTTCTCTAACTTCCAGTGCTCGGCCGTACCAGTCATAGCCATTATACATACCTGTAAAATTCGATCAGTAGCACGTCTAAGAGTTCGGTGCTTTTGGTGTATGCTCGACTGGACGCACTGATAGCCTGCTGTGCGTCCTTTGCAGTTTCAAAGATGACAGTACCGCTACCCTTTGCGCGACCATCTGCGCCAATGTTGATATCAGCGCGGATGATGTTCCCTGCAGTACGGAATAAATCTTTGAGGTCCTGCCATCCAGCCTGGTAAGGAAGCTGCGCATAAAATTCTTGTCATGAATCATTGTATCATAGAGTGTAGTTTGAAACACAGACATTGCCAACGTAAAGCTGGTTTCCGGGGTTCTGGTGAGTAGGACCTCCACCCCATGCGTTATGGTGAGGAGGACGAGGCGGCGGCTGCGCATTGAAACCTTGACCAGCCATAGCCATACCAATCTTACCAGGCACAGGTGTGGCACCGAAGCGTGCTTCGGTCTCTCGGTCCTAGTTTCCCAAACATTTTAGCCAGGATACAGACGGGCGAAAATCACCACTCACTTCGCGGATAAAAATAGGCCTGCCAAGCAGGGGCGTTTCAGACAGCTCCCGAATGGACCGTTGTGCATCTTCCTGGGAGGCAAACTCGACAATGCTACAAAAGCAATCGTGAGACACATACAAACCAGTAGAACAGATTTAACTAACCCGCAGCCTTTGGAAACACCGGTGGGAGTGACGAGTACCTCGGCGAATAGGACCTCACCAGCTGCCAACCCCAGAAAAACCCTCAATTAACAAAACCATCCTTTAAACCACCACAACTCTTTAAAACCAAAACCAAAACCTCCACTGCCCTCTTGGCCCAAACGAAAGATAAAAATCCAACAACTGAGTCCCCCACCCACCTCCCCTCATAAATTCGATCAGGTCCCTATACTTGACGTCGTAACTGAGGTTGCCGACGTAGACCCGATTCTCTCTCTTGCTGTTCTTGGCCATTTCCGTGGCTTCATCGGGGTCGGCGTTCATTGGTCCACCGAGCGAACGTGAGAAAGACTCTGCAGGCTTGCGGTCTCGGTCTCGCGAACGAGAACGCGAGCGCGTGCGCGTGCGAGAGCGACGGTGGCGTCTGCTGGCCCGGGGCGATGCCGACCGACGACGAGAGGGAGAACGCGTCCGAGAACGAGAACGCCCACGCCTCGAACGACGCTGTACGTGTTGCATGAGACATGATAGGGGTTGGTACAGCGACGGCATTGAGAAAGTACGTACATCGCCATTACGCCTCGCGTCTTCAGGCTCCCAGTGGTCTGCCCTCCTACGACCTGTTGATGACACGGTGGTGTCAGTCCAGAGGGCGAAAGTCGATAAAATGATAGATACCAACCAGAATCACGCCTCTCACGACTGCGGCTCTTGTCGCGCCTATCTTTGTCTCTCTTACCGTCCTTGTCGTCCCTGTCTCTCCTGTCACGAAGTTTATCTTCAGTATCATCTTTCACCTTCATGTCCGTGTCCTCCATAGCTCCGGGATAGCAAGCGATAGCGAGATAGATGGTGGTTAGACGAAAAAAGCCCGGGAAAATTGGGGTGTGTGACTCCGCCTGTCACGTTGCCATCTGACGGATGTGAGCTCCAGTTCATAAGTGCTACACTCGCAAGGTAGTCATCAGACGCAAAATCCTGACTCTGATGAGTGCTTTGGTGTAATACTTTTGTATGTAGCTCACACAGAGGAACTGCCCAGGTCTATCCT
>QFFB01022953.1:17192-31207 GCA_003316465.1 Ramaria cf. rubripermanens
AAGATATCTAGCCTCCCTATTTTTCCCTTCCCCTCCACTTGTACCTCCCCTTTCTCATCCTACCCCACCGGGCCCCAGATCCCTCCCAGGGCTGAGTGCTCCCGCTGCTCCTCCTCATGCTCCAGGGCCCGGCGCTCCACATTCTCTTCATAGTTACAATTACAGTTCCTACCCGTTCCAAGTTCCCCTTCTTCTCTTCCCGCCCCTCCTGCTTATTATTTTCCATCTTTTCCTGTTCTACCTAGTTCCGGGATCAGGTGCCACCCCCGTCCTCCCATGTTTCTCATCGTAGGTAAACATCAAGGGTTTTTCTGACGATCTCTGTCCACTTTTTTACATGAACCCCTTTATGTACTGAGTCACAATACATGAAATTCCACTGTTGTTTTCACTCTTCCAAATCCCGATAAGAATTTTGACAAAATCCTTGGAAAACCGTTCAACCACCTGGTTTGACAACCTCTGCCGGCGCGATCATCAAGCACAACGGTGTTCCATACAGAAACTTGATAATATTCAAAATATGTATATACTCCTGATGTCTATCAGAAAAACTTGTGCTGCGGGTGGAGGTGTAGGTTGAATAACTTGGTGTGGCATGGTACAGTACGTATCTGATTATTGCCTTCTAATCGTATTCACTTTTGGCAATAATCACCGGTCACCAAATCCAAGTCGCGACTCGGAGAAGCGGCAAATAACTTTTCTAAACCAGCCCAGGTTTCCATTCTCGACCATATGTCATCAGCCTCGTCTTCCCACTCCTTCTTCTTTTCCTCGCAGCACGCATCGCAAAGTCCTAACGACCTCCAGTCAATTTCCTGGAATTTCTTCAATGTCTCGAGTGGCTTATAGACTCCACTATCATCAAGGGCCGGCTGAATCGCAACATTCATCCAATGGTCTGCAAAGACACCAGTGCACTCCATGTGAGAGCTTGTAGGAACCGTGAAGAGAATCGGCGCAAAATGATCCATAATGCGATTCATGAGCTGAATGCAGAGACGATGCAGATCTTGTCTGATAGCAGAAGCAACCTCAGAGTTATCTGTGGGAATAGTAGGGGCTTGTGGGTGTTCATTTGAGCTCTCTTCCACATCAAAGTCCATCGTAGTAACCATAGCATAGAGTAATGCCGTGAGGACCTAGATACTTGGCGGTTCGTTCAACAAACAATCCAAGACGGTGTATGTTCGCACCTTGCCTGCCCGGCAATCGAGTGCCAACTGAGAGGCCTCGGGGAGATGTTGCCAATTGAGACACTCGAAAGGCACAGGACGCAGTGGGTACAGTGCTCCTAAACGATCTAAGGCTAGTTTGCGTACTTGTGGAAAGTCAAATTGTGAACATGCGCGAAGAATTCGTGCAGTTTGCTTAAAAGATGAGGTTGAGTGAAGCGGCCTGTACCGTCCAGCATGTTGTTTCAGGAGACGGCCAGATAGAGATGCGACGGACAACGGACTTGTGGTGGTATAGGTGCCATAGCAGAGCTTCCAAGTCTGTACTGTCTGCCACGCCGACCTCTAATTGCATCAATGGATATCCTTCAAACAGCTCAAATGTGTGCCAGCGGCTGAGGTGTGAGAGAAAAAAGGGGGATAGTCTAGAGAGAATGGAACGATGTACTTTGAACAGTACGCCTTCGCTGCATAGGATAATATTGCCATCTTCTAGCCAAAGATCTTGGTGACGACGTCGCTGGTGTGCGAAATTGGACATTACAGAATTGAACCTCCGCTCATATCTACTTTCAAGCAAGTGGTATGAATGCAGACCAAGCGCCAGGTTCTGCAGATTATGTTTTGCCTGCCATACCGTTTCAGTTACCCAAGATCAGGCTCAGAATTGTTGCATCTTATTGGCTCATATTCATCCTGGGACTCCCGCTCTGGTGGATCACGACTAGCATAGAACGTTTAGCATTACCTGTGGAGCGTGTGAGGTCCATTGCTAGCGCAACAGAGGTGTGAGGACATGGTTTTGATGTTGTAATAGGCTACTTATTATCTGGTTTAATGCAATAGCTTCGCTTTCCTTTAGATATTTCGATTGAACCAGCGCTCGATGAATTTGTTGAACCTGTACGGAACAATTCATATCTCTCAGGTTTAGCACAAGGTGTAAAAGCTCTACTCGGAGATGAGATGAATAAAAATCCCGTGGCGTGGAGGGGGCTAGATGTTAGTGTGAATGTAAATGTAAGTTGACGACGACCAGTATCATTTCTGTCCTCATAACATGACCGTGTAAGGGTGCACCTCACACCAGACGCAGAGGAACGACGTATAGAGTAGAAGTGCATTCTGGCGCCTCAGTTTCTGGAGATCAGTCAGCCCTGTGGCTCACGGATCGCTCGCTTCATATAAGGGTCAATTCCTCAAGCCACGACCCCAGTATGTCGTGCAGCTGGTATTCTGTTCCATAAAACTGATGACTTAACATGCGCACGTGCATCTTATAGCTGTAATCAGCGCTACACTAGCATCCGCGCTATCAAGCTTGCTAGTCCCGCAGCAATCAACAAGTTTACAAGAACGCCTCGCTGCACGATATGCGAACAGATTCCGTCTTGCTTTCTCCTTGTTAAATGAAGATGTTGCAGCTGGACATTCAGTGCTAGGATGGGATCTTGAATCCGCCTTCGACCGTGAGTCTTATTGCGTGCCATAGGAACGCTGCTCTTCAAGAGACTTCACCGCTCTTAACCCTTTTTTCGTGCTGTATCGATGATAGACTACCTTTCCCCCGTGTTGTCACAACTCGGCACTCTTCACAACTTCACTGTTGAATCTCAAGTCCAGTTCCATGCCCCCTTGGCGTTTGATCCTCCACCATCATTATCAGCAAATAATGAACTGCAACATATCCTAGGAGATGAAGAGCTGAAGATGTTCATTAATTCGGCTGATTGGACCTTGGGTCAGTCGCGGTTGACTTAGCATACTCTTAAACGTCTCTCCCTCTGATATCGTCATACATTAGCCTCTAGTGTATCGGATGACCCTGTTCTACATTTTATTCTCTTCGTCCCTTCAGCGCGGCGGGGCCCTCTAACTGTCCGCACTTATTCAGGTGCGTAGTGTGCCATATCATCCTGTGACAAGTTGCATATGCCTTCTTTCTACAGGAAAAATGTCGGATTCATTCATTGTTCCCCAATGGGGAAGCGTTGCTATCCTCGACCCATCTTCTCTGCATGCAAAGAACCAGTCTTCACATCAAAATGGTATACATATGTCAACGAAAGATCTGGCGGATTCTTTCAACGCTTTCCGTACTCAATTACTCGTTCTTCTTGGCGTGACCCCTCTTCCTTCCTCCATATCAACTGGCTTATCCTATCCGCGAGGGCAGCTCAGTGATTGGCAGCTGGATACTCTACTTCGAAGACGTGCATTAGAAAATACACGAGATAGCAAAGAGGCGCTCTCAAGCATTGTAAAGCTTGTTGACCAGATTGAAAATATGCCGGTGGGACAAGATGTCAAGGGAGACGTGCAGGGAGCCTTGGATGCCATTGAGCAGGTCAGTCGCCTTCGGATTTTGGATTGCACTCTGAGATCTAAAAAAAAAAACTTCCAATTACCACTGTGTGTATACGCATCTCTCCAGGTATATTTCAGCGCGCCTCACTCGCCGCAAACAACTCTTGAGAACTCTGCACGAGCAAATACACTTTCCTCGCGAGCCTTTTTCAACCCGGGCATGTTGGCACTGCTTTACTTTCCTGCGGAGCACAAGTACGCAGTGTATATACCCTTATTTGCACCGGTCTCGGTACCGCTGGTTGTGGCAGTACTTCGAGAAATCAACCGGTGGAGACGAGAACGGACACATGGCAGACAAAAGACGGATTGAGTGGTGTAAGTTCCCGGAGTTACCGTCTGGAATCTATTTGCCACAACTTGTTTATTTATTTAGTTTTGAGATACAATCAAGCTGAACTCCGTGAACTTACTACGAGCGGTAAAGTCGCGGATGTCTTAGCGGACTTGTTGACTCGGATCTGATTCCCAAATCTGTCCGCAACTACTTGTGGCTGATCCGATGGATCCCTATCTCGACAACACCTTTCTTGAAATCTGTGGCTGGCTTGATAAATTCGAATATTGCAAAAATGCTATAATCACGCCATAATAGTTCATGTCGTTGGTCCTACTGTTAGTGCTCTATCTCCACAGATGTCCGCCGTACGTTGTCAGCTTGCTTCCCGGGGTTTCGCCTCACCGGATTTGCAGGCGATCTAAAGTATCGGTTAGTTGCTCACAACTTAAGCTCACTGGATAGCCGCTGCAGTCTCCAGGTGAAGAAGGGTCAGTCTCGGCCTGTCGTAACTTGCAAACACATCCGAAACGACTTTTCGTTCAAACCCCTGTCTCGCGACCCCAGTTCTATAACTTTCCGATAATTTTGCCATAAGGACGAGGTTTACCTCTTTTTTACTCCCACTAGAATCTTTTCTAGCTCTGCGGTTCTGACAGACAACACCACACCAAGCCATCAAAATTTATTGACGGGATGACCTTGGAACTCTCGACTGAGCCACAGTTACCCTCCCTCCAATTTGGTATCGCGATTCGAGCCTGGTCGTTGGTCTTCGCCGCCGATGCCTTTGTCTCCTCCAGGGTTTCTCTGAAAGTCATAGACCTCATCGCGCTCAGGTGTCGCCAGGGAAGCCTGCGTGTACACGCCTCTCACATACCCTACCGACCCCGATATTCAGGTGATCCAAAAGCAGTGGACCCTTTCAAAACGGGAATTGCAGGCGTTCCCTTGGAGCTCCTTCTCTCCTTCCGAGAAACCATCATCGACTTGGCGCTTTATGATGCGGAAAAGAAGCACTTGAAGTCTGCTAGAGCTGCGCACGACCATCATTCCAGGTCCCATGGCGGCCTCCCTTTCAGTCAATGTCTACGTGGTGCAAGTCATGGGTATCTGTGTGACGTATGCATGAGAAACGTTGGGCCTCGTACAGATTACAAAGTTTGTCGTTGTTCTCCACATTTTGAGCTTGTCCTGTTGGATTTACCAGAATGATGGTTTTAACAGGCTATCAACAGCCTGTTATCGAAATATT
This sequence comes from Ramaria cf. rubripermanens, assembly GCA_003316465.1. Classification (NCBI taxonomy): domain Eukaryota; kingdom Fungi; phylum Basidiomycota; class Agaricomycetes; order Gomphales; family Gomphaceae; genus Ramaria; species Ramaria cf. rubripermanens. Next base: position 22,270 of record QFFB01022953.1, read on the forward strand.
CGCTGTCACTTGTATCCAGCGGTCCCCGAACCCCCCTCCTTATGTCTCCTCCCTACGTTTCACTTGAACCACACCCTTGGGTCATTGCCCTTCCTACCCATCACTCGCGACCCATGTCACGCTCGCCTAGCCTTCTTCCCGTGTATACTCCCTCCCTTCAAGGACTTGACCCTTACAACGCCGAGATATCCTTCTTTTCTCCAAGTTTCATGCGGATCACCAGCTCAGACATTATGCGATTCCGTAATCTTGTCAGGACATGGCGCGTTGGGGTCATTGAACTATCCGGGACCGTCGCTTCACGTGGCTCGGAGTCTGTTGCTGGGCAAAGCAGATGCAGCTCAATACCAGGTATTCCTGGAGCAATGGTAGATATGCAGGCAATGAATCTGGTGCAAAGCCTTCCCACAATGGGTCATTGTGAGCCCAGGTGGATGTTGCTAAGTTGTAATAGACATAGGGGTTGACTCGGTTCGAATTTTGGAAAGTTGAACCATTAGCAGCATGCATGATAGGATTGAACTTGATACTATAACTGTGGCACTATTTTTGGATCATAAACATTTATACAATACTACTAACCAGTAGTAAATCGGAGGGAGTCTCAAGTATGGTCCTCAGCTGCACAAGTTCTAAAGAGAATCACATTTTTATACCAGCTCGCATCGGAGTAGGATTAGAATCAATTTATGAAAAAATTGGTAGTCATGGACGAAGCAGCCGGTTTGTGTACATCACAAGAAGGTTAAGCTTAGGGCCATCAGCCCGGCCCCTGGCCCGCTAGTGATGAAAGGAACTGCGTGACAGCTCGTGACAATACTAGTCTGGTTATCGGAGTTCAAACCTGCACTTCGCTACCAGCTCCTTCTGCATTGGATACTTCAGTGCACAGGGCTCACGCCTAACGCGCTGTGCATATTTTTCCTGGTAGCGGAGTATTATTTCTGAGGATAGTCACTGAAAGTCTCGTAATTCCATTTGGCTTCCCGTCTTACTCGCACCCTGTGTACATTCGTCTCCGTGATGTCTCGTGGCTCTCCTCGACGCTCCTTTTCTCCAATTCGGCCCATGGCTCAATCCTACGGCGACAGACGTCGCTCAAGTAACTATCCTCCTCACCAATATGACGTCCGTTAATTCCAAAGTTACTAGATAGAGGTCTCTGACACTTTCACCCTTAGCGTCTTTATACTCCAAACGATATAAACCGGCCCGCAGAGCCACAGCCTTTTAGACCATCGTGGGAAGAGAAAGACAGGGTACTTCTTCCCAGAGCACACACACCGGTTGATCCTCATCGAGCTAGGCTTCCTGGTCTGCATGATCCCTCTTATGATGATGATAGGCCCCATCACACAATGACGCCCTTTCGGGATGCAAATTTTCCTCCCTATCGAGAAAGACCACTTACTCCTGGAGCTTTGCCACCTTTCCGGGATATGGTTGTACCTTCTTTCCGAGATAGAACTATAGCTCCCGCATCTGTAGCACCAGGAGGGGCGATTTCTTTCCAGGATAACCCCATCCCCCCCTACATCCCTGATGGAAGATCCCATACAAATGATCACTGGTCTCCTGGAGCACCTCAGGCGGGCGCAACTTCTTCATGGGATCCTAGAAACCAGCGTCTGGATCAATGGGGTTGGTCATCTAGAGCCAATGTACCCCCGACCTATCCCATATCCAGACCACATGTAAACACTGGTCAGAGATCATTTCTGGAGCCATCTCAAGCTTGGAAGCGCGCTAGGGAAGAGCGCGATCGACAATTAAGGTAAATCGTAGTTCGGTTTGTCATCAAATCTTTGCATTTCATGGATCTCACTTAGTTTTATAGCATTGAATATCGCACATTCATCCCATCAGATACCTATGTTCCCGATAGCACGCGGGATACCGGTACCTCTGTTCCAATGGATATTATGCAACATTCAACCGATGTCCAAGATTTCCAAGCCCGACGGTTTCGCCAACCACCACCAAGTCCTTTACCTCCTCAAATGGAGCAACGAGCCCGTTATCCTGATCGTTCATTTCCGCCAGAAAGACGTCCACAGGACAGCAGTTGGCGTGGACCTACTTTTCCAAATCCGCGTCGACCGCTTCATCGTATTTCTGCTCGAATATCAGCGCGTCCCAAGCGATCACCGTCTCCCACCTCAGCCTCCTCGGATTCATCTGGATCTGCCCCCACGCGTTCACGACGTAAAAGTAGGTCAGTGTCTCGCAGCCGATCACGTCTGTCCTCGCTGGAAAGAGACTCTCGTCGTGAATTCGGGTCAGTCCCTGTTGTCGGCCGTCGATCTTCACCTCTACGCAGACGTTCCCCCGAGCTCACCACGCGTCAAGAGGTTTCGAGTCCTATACGTTCTACTCTCGGGAGAGCTCGTACCTTGCCAAATCATACCCAAACAATTACACCTTCTACTTCTGGTTTTACTGATGCTCGGCTACCTTTAGCTTCGTCTATTCTCCCGGCAAGTTTTGTCTTACGCCCTCCCGGAAAGGTCGAAAGTACACGACAGCGTGATGAAAAAAAAAAGCCTCGCAGATCCCCCTCTGTCTCTTCCCAGATATCTCAAAGCTCAATTCGATCCTCTGTTCATTCCACGCCAGATATGATGACTACAGAGGTTTCTCCTGATCCCCCCGCTGATAATGCTGGGTCCACAGCGGTAGTTGTTTCCCCTAAAGTTCCCAAAACTGCCCTGGTTTCTGAATCGCCCCCTCACCCTTGGCTCCCCCCCACGGATGATCCTGAATTTGAGTTGCCCGGAATGCGTTTTCAGAAGGACGGCGCATTAAAACCCGGATTGTCCCCCCCTTCACCGATATCTGGGTTGGACATCAAAGTCAACCTTACCAATATAGGTCACGACTCATATTATTGACTCGTCAACCTACCATGCTGAACTGCTGCCCATTTAGAGTCTCCCGCACCCGTCGATAATTCACCCCTCGTAGCTGCTGAGTTCAGTTCTGCCCAGGAAGGTATAAATCGAATTATATTCAACGTAATTTTTGTCTTAATCATTGCGTTCAGTTGATACACTGGCTGCGATCACCACAACTAGACATATTTTGGAAAAAGAAAATACTGACGATACCAAGGGCGCTACCCCTGTGGACCAGCCTGACTTGATCTCCTCCCCCTCCACTGTACCAAGCAGGTCACTCGAAGGCAACGTCCTTCTTAGTCTCAGCCATCCATTGGCTGAAACACCACCGTCCAAAACCGCCATTATCGATGACAGGAACTCAAATCTTCTGGTATCCCCGCCATCGTCCCAGGAACATCATATTTCGGGGGCTGTCGAGAAGGTGGAGGTGATCGCAGACCTTGAGCGGTCGGAACAGGCACCAATAGATACTGGATCCGCTGCACCAGAATCGTCACCTCTCTCAGAGCCTATGCCCCTATCGCCGCCGCCAGATCTTCCTGGACTGCAGGAGGACGTGGATGAAGACGAGTCGTCTGTGGATGTCGATGAGGAGTCTACTTCAGAAGTCGCAGATGATATTGCGGCAGCTCTTCGTGTCTTTGCTAAGGCAAGAGAAGGCAAGGACCTCCAAACTCGAAATGAACGTTTTGAGCCGATTCTACGAGCTAATCATTCCTTACTCGATGCTCCCTGCACTCGTATAAATACGTCGAACGACGATGTGATTCGTGAGGTTATGGAGGGCTCATTTCAGGCCAGACTTGAGACACATTCGGCAGTCTCTCAGTCTATGCTGAAACGCTTCGCGAAAAGGTCTGAGGATTTGGTGGCCAAGACATGCCAACTACGAGCAGAATACAAATCGTACCACGACAGATGGGTAACCAATTGTCGAAAACTGGATCAAAGTATGGCTTCGTCAGCATCGCAAGCACTTGAAGGCCTGCCACCACCTTCTGGTCGAGTCACCCGGCGTTCCACAAAATTGGGTGATGCTGTGAGATCTGACTTAGAAATGGAACAGATCATTGCTTCTCTAGGAAACGAAGATTTGACAGATCCCAATGTTCTTGCCATTCGCAATACCGCCGTTATACCAGACTTGATCACCACTGATCCATCCATGATCGAAGTTTCCTATATGGATGAGAATGGTCTGGTGGATGATCCTGGGGACATGTTCGATATCTACGAAGCACTTGGACGCTGGACAGACGAAGAAAAAGAAACATTTCTGCAGAAGTATGGTATATATCCCAAACAATTCAGCATTATCGCTTCTTTCCTTCCAGGCAAGACTGCAGGGCAATGTGTCATGTTTTATTATCTTCACAAGAAGGAGCTGATCGACTTCCGAGCGGCCATTGCGAAGTATGGGCCCAAACGGAAGCGAAGAGGCGGTCGCAAGGCTGGGAAGGGAAAGGGTAACGCCTTACTTGCAGATATCGTGAAACCGTCACGTGCCCAAACTGACCAAGAAGGTACCTTGCACAAGCACAGCGATCGATTCCATGCCATTCCCGCCTTTGACGGCCGCCACATTCCAAGTCGACGTGGTATACAGTGGTTACATGGAAACCAAGGGGTTCCATCTCGTCCAACCTCGGAGACAACGGCGGCGCGAGCAAATCGTGTAGTGGCTCTTCAGCAGGAAGAAGACAGTGTTGAGTCTGATGCTGACTCGGGTCGCTCAACTAGGCAAAGAACGTCGCAACGTGGAAGGGGAGGACGCCTGTCGCCTTCAGAAGACGGTAATGAAACTGGAACAGTCGTTGTTGCAACGGTTGACCGCAGAAGACAAGCTCGCTTCGTTGCCTCTCAAGATATGACCCGGGAAGAGGGAACATCTCAAGATTCTGCAAGAAAGAGCAAACCACCGGACAAGGGCAAAGAGAAAGAGAAGAGGCCACCAGGCCGTCCCCCAAAGAAATCCAAGGATCGTGCGAAGCTAGGAGACAAAGGAGGCAGCTCTCTTCCACAGAAGATTGCGACATCGTACGTATGGAGCAAAGGAGAAGAGTCAAGTTATCTAGAACTTCTGAGTCGCCATGGCAAAGACTTCGAGAAGATCGCGGCCGAGTTGCCTGCGAAGACTACTGTGCAATGTCGCAACTATTTCAGGAATCATGTGAAGGGCAGCGACCGCGAACGTATGACAAAGGGATCAGAGAATTCCGCAACAGTACACGACACGACCAGATCAAAGATCGTAAGTACTAACCAATGGTCTCCAATCTAAACGATTTTGATAACAAACGATTACGTTAGGTTTATGAAGCTAATTCGAGAAGCCAAGTTAACAGCAAGGGGATGAAATCTAAAGACATGGTGAATGGCGACAGTGACACCGGCGGATCTGCTGTACCACGCAGTCAGCGTTCCAGACAGCCAAGCAGCAGTCATGGCTCGAAAGGCAAGGAGAAGAACCCGGGATTATCATCAGAACGGGTGTCAGCTGCGTCCAAAGCCTTATTCACCCCGCCACAATCGCTTGCATCCAGTTCGTCAGCCAATGATATATCCAGACGTTTGCCGAACTTCACCAAAAGTAAGCGGCTGGATACTTGAATGAGTGGACGGTCAGATCAAAAGTGGCGTTCACTAGTTGCGACTCGAAACTACCATTTTTTATTGAGGATATGTATTTTGGCCTGTTGTTGTGTTACCATTAGTCCAACTGAAGATTAAAGCTTGGAGACGATGATATGTAGCTGATAAAGCCGAGTCCACGGCCCCCTAATGGAGAAACAATGAGCTCCACACCTTTCATACTATGCAGAACGTAAGGACAAAAGAGAAGTTAGGTCCCAGGATATTAGAATCGAAGGACCCTGGTCCGATGGTCAACGCCGTCCCTCAACCATGATGATCTGTCCAAAAGACGCATATGTAAACCTTTGAAGTAGAGGAGTAGTGATGGTACATGCATGATACCCAAAATTAGTCTTGACTAGGGGTGAAAGCACTGGTTTATCTACTGTAGAGGGCTCGAGAGCAAATGCAGCGTCTTGGAAGGGTCCAACCATAGATCCTCGAGACATGTATCCAAGCGAACCTCCCGCTGCAACTCTCGTGAGCCACTAGTTTATCAGACTATACTCTTTACCTTTTGCTTTATCTTCGGAATATTCTTGCGCAACTTTATCAAACCGTTGTCCTTCCTGACAAGGCATCAAACGTCAAACTGATATCTGGCTCAAGATATTGAACCAACCTGGAGTTTGTTCAGAGCTTCCATGGCCTTGCTATGCTTCTCACATAGAATATGTCTGACATTGACGGCGGTCGCTGGTTTTAAGCCTCCCTTGCCCTAAACACAATGAGCCAGCTGTACAGTATTTTCCCATCGAGCCGATATAACCAGGTCGACGTGCCTTTGTGGTCCCCTCCTTCGATTTGTCAGCGCCCGCACCTTTCTTCTCTGCCCCCTTGGCCTTCTTGTCACCGTTCGTTTTCTTTGGTGCCATAAACGCGGTTTGCAGAGTCAAACGTCACCGCTTTGGGCGGCTCCGGGAAAACACTCACAAATACTCAGCTGTAGCACATATCATATTTCAAGATGGCAGACAAAATCACGCGTATAGCCATCGTGGACTCAAATCGATGTCGTCCAAAGCGGTGTGCTCAGGAATGCAAGAAGGTTTGTCATTCAACATCACAATAGTTTGTGCACTGACTTGTTCAGTAGTCATGTCCAGTAGTAAAGATGGGTTCGTTCGATGCGTCACGGCAGTCAAAAATTTTGCCTTTAACTCCTCACTAGGGAAACTATGTATTGAAGTCAAGCCAACCGATAAAATTGCGTTCATCTCTGAGGTCCTGTGCATTGGATGCGGTATCTGTGTCAAGAAGTAAGTATTACTGCCACTGATCTGTTATGGATCCTGACTACAAGAAGATGTCCATTTGAAGCTATAGCAATCATCAATCTTCCAACAAATCTTGAGTCTCAAGTGACGCACCGTTACACAGCCAATGCGTTCAAGCTCCATCGTTTGCCAACACCACGACCAGGTCAAGTCCTGGGACTCGTTGGTACAAACGGTATTGGAAAGAGCACAGCCCTCAAGATCCTGGCTGGAAAATTGAAACCAAACCTGGGAAGATACGATGTGAGCACACAGAAACCATTCACCTCGGTTCTTTGCGTGAACTGAGTCACTGTATATAGGATCCTCCTGATTGGCAAGACATCCTGAAGTACTTCCGTGGATCCGAACTTCAGAATTACTTTACAAAAGTCCTCGAGGATAATTTGAAGGCCCTGATTAAGCCTCAATACGTAGACCATATCCCACGGGCGATCAAAGGCGACTTGACTGTAAATCAAATGTTAGACCAGAAGCTCGAGCTGGACAACAAGCAGCAGATGCTAGACGAACTAGAGCTTAACGAGGTGCTTGAACGCCAAGTTACTCAGTTGAGTGGCGGAGAGTTGCAGAGATTTGCGATTGCTATGTCATGTATCCAAAGGGCGGATGTGTGAGTACAAATTTCTCTTGCATGCGCACGCTTCCAGTTACCTGTTTGCTACAGCTACATGTTCGACGAGCCATCAAGTTATTTGGACATCAAGCAGCGTTTACGTGCTGCCCAGACCATTCGAGGCTTATTACATCCAGACTGTTATGTTGTAGCCGTCGAGCATGATCTTTCAGTTTTGGATTACTTGTCGGATTTCATCTGCTGTTTATATGGTAAACCCAGCATGTACGGTGTCGTGACAATGCCTTACTCTGTCAGGGAAGGTCCGTCGAGCTGTATACGTCTTGATCTTTGGGGGCTGATGTGAAATGCAGGAATCAATATCTTCCTGGATGGCTTCATACCCACTGAAAACTTGCGATTCCGAGACGAATCACTTTCATTCAAGATGGTTGAGACAGCAGAGGAGATTCTGATAGACAAATCTCGGCGCTACTCCTATCCTGCTATGAGCAAGACGCTTGGTGGCTTTAAGTTGACGGTTGAAGCTGGCGAATTCACTGATTCTGAAATTATTGTGATGTTGGGCGAGAATGGGACAGGTAAAACGACATTTGTACGACTCCTTGCGGGCGATAAGCCCGACGTCGAGACGGATGTACAATCTCTGGCTGTTTCACTCAAGCCCCAGACAATATCACCCAAATTTCCGGGGACGGTACGGATGCTATTACTTAAACAAATCAAACAAGCCTTCATGCATCCCCAATTTCAAACCGATGTTGTAAAACCAATGAATCTGGACAACATCATAGATCAGGAGGTCAAGACATTATCTGGAGGGGAGTTACAACGAGTAGCCATTGTACTTGCGTTGGGTGGGTCCCATCTCAGCCAATTGAAACTGACCAGCACTATCCGACCGTAAAAATATTCCAGGGAAGCCGAATGTATCTGTGTATCTATTGGACGAACCTAGCAGGTGTGTATACTCTCAGCCATATATGTGAGATATTTATCGACATGTCTAGTTTCCTCGATTCCGAGCAACGTATCATTGCTAGCAAAGTCATCAAACGGTAAGTCTCCTGGCAATCTCTTTGGGAGATTGGCTGAAACGTGGCTATGTGACTCAGGTTCATATTGCATGCGAAAAAAACAGCATTCGTAATCGAACACGACTTCATCATGGCTACGTACCTCGCCGATCGGGTCATTGTCTTCCAGGGGAAGCCTGCTGTGGCAGCTACTGCTACACCGTGAGTCAATGCAGTGTTACTTCAGGTACATTTGGCTCATACGTGAACCCTCGGCCGAACTCAGCCCTCAATCGCTTCTAACAGGGATGAACCACTTTTTGGCATCTTTAGAAATCACCTTCCGACGAGACCCGACTAATTACCGGCCTCGAGTCAACAAGCTAAATAGCGTAAAGGACAAAGAGCAGAAATGTACGCCAAAGTTTCATCGTTCGCTCGTCACCCTCTTACCTCGCTCTAGCCGCTGGGAACTACTTCTTCCTAGAGGAGTAGCCTAGATTCGTATTATTGCGCTATCCTGTACTCGTCGTT
>QFFB01022956.1:0-10161 GCA_003316465.1 Ramaria cf. rubripermanens
GGGGGGAGTACTAGCTCCATGCATGTTCAGTGCCAGCTAATATTGGAATAAATTCTTGGACGCTTTATTGTAAGTTAACAGAAAGACGTAAATGGGTAGGCAGCCTCCCCTCAGCTAACGTCCAGGCAGTCTGTCTATAGGCGCCTCACTTACACCAAGGTGACATTGGTCTGTTAAAATCATCATTTCTGTGATGAAGTAGCATAAACTCGAAGGGGGGGAGGGCACGGCATGAACAGCTTGCTTGGACAGGCATACAGATACAAATGAGCGACCGCACAGGTGTAGTTCCTTGATTCGAAACTGTGGATCAATCACTACGCAAATTTCGGGATCATGAGTGATGAGGGTCCGAGAGATGCAGACGAGACGGACCGATGCAGATTTTGGAAAAAAAAACACAATAGAAAAGGAATGATACTCATAGCAGAGGCGCCATTTGCTTTAATTACCGAACATCGACGGGCTTCATGGACATATTGAGGAATGTCGGATTTGCCTCCGACTTCGGTGATGAACTGATTAAGACCAAAGAAGACCAAGTTCATGGGCCATATGGCCGCCAGCACGTCCGATTAGCCTTTCTCCACGGACCAAAGGAAGGTAGGGCGTAATAGGGCTTTCGAAGTAAGATATTGCTAGTGCGGCGGTCGCGGCACTGAGATTAACTATAAGACCCTAACCATGAGGTTCGAAGATGATGTTGAGATTGCGCAGCAAGAGAACGCCATCATGACCTGTGACCAAAAGACGATGTGGCATAGCACGGGATATCGATCTTAAAAGACGGATTTGACTTTGTTGACCTCCTGGACAACAATCCACTGCGTCGGATTGTTTTGAAATCTGTGTGACCAAGGATGTACCCGAGGAGATCTTGTCGCCAACTATCAAGGCTACTCAAAGGGATATTTGGCAGCGGTACTTAGGAGCGACAGCGACCTTCGCTTTGGGTGGGAGACCTGGTGAAAAGTTAACAGCATCTTGGCATGTACGAAGCACCTCCCGTCCACTTTCCGATAAAACCAACCAGTGTAAGTTCTTTGAAGATAGTTCAACAGGAATTGCCCTTCTCGATGGTGCCTCTGCGGCAGGTATCAGGGGTATCTTCTGTCCCGGCGTCACAGTGGCGAGTAGGAGGAAGAAGAATACGCGATTTCTTTGCAGAAAGGCCAAAATGGTAGCTGAGTCATAGACGCCAGACGGAATTGCAAGTACTTCCCAAGATGACCCGCATGAAGCTATGCCGCGGCATTGGGCCATCTCACGGCCCTCCGGGAAGTTCCAATTAACCTGCAACTTAGACTCCTATGTCCCCGAGAATCAGCGCTACAGTTGAGAAAGGTAGTTCCTGAGGGACTTCGCCGCAATTCTGATGATGTGTATCTTAATCATGTGTAGTTGCAATAGAAGCAGGCGAGTTATCACTTAACAGTCCATTCTGATCGGAACCAGAGGAGGGTTAATCTGAAATGTCCTTGCTTCTTGTAAGGCGCAATTGCTCCCCACTATGTGGTCGAGAAGGTACCAGCGACACAATACATTTGCCTAGAGAAGTATTGTGATCATCCATCAAGGTCGAAACCATAACAAGTTGTGAGATCGGCCACCTGATATTATGATGTTATGACGCATACAGGCGGTGCTCAAATACGAAGTTTGATTGATTGGGAAACCCTTGCATCCACGGCAACGGACGGCGGCCAAAACGACTCATGATCGCGCGCTTGTTTGGTCTACTGTGTAAGACCTTAGGCTGTAGGAATAGGCTGATAGCCGTAGTCTCGTATCACAATACTCACATATTTTGTGCCCAACTAGAAGTAGCATACTATCATTCGGGGCTGCGACAGTCCGGGAACGCTGCCGTTTGGTGACCGGATCTTTCCCAATGCCGCGGACGCCCGCTCTAATCCTGTAGGTGAGGTTGGAAGCATAAGTAGTGAACCTGGCTACAGTTTACCTCGACTACGATCGGCGGCCCCGTTTGAGGAGCGGCAACCGCTCGGTTTCCTGTTCAGAGTTGTGCCGTCAAGGAAGAGTCTGAGCGTATCCTACAATCGTGAAATCGAATGAATTATACTCTTAGCTGCCTTCCTCCACTTGAAGGTCAAGGCTATGACGAGGCGCAAAAGTTAGCAAAGCGCGCGGACCAGACGTGGTTTCTTTGCTGTGATCAGTCTCGGAAGAATTTAGAGGGCATTCAACATATGCATGTGGCACAAAATGATGATTCTGGTTTTGTATTGAAAACAATCCTGTAACGTACTGTGGCTATGGCTCGTTGAGGCCCAGGTCCAACGGGGAGTTGAAGTCCTCGTTTATCCTACTGATTGAACCATCTACTTTCTCCATTCACGTCCTCGGCGTTCTCGAGTAGAGGGCGTTGAAACCCAAATGTGGCACGTTGAGGCCATAAGTGTCCAAGACAAATACCGCTTAGTACCGGTAGTGAGAAGCTTTATAAGGACCGCTGACAGGAATATCAAGATATTTGGATTGGACAGACGTGAGCTCCGTGAGCTTCACATTAAGTTGGGCGAGATGGGCGCGAGCAACCTCCTCATCAAGCTCCTTAGGGAGCATGTGTACACCCAAGGGAAACGCATCAGGGGTTTTCCAAAGCGCAATCTGAGCCAGAACCTGGTTGCTGAAGGAGCAGGACATGACGAAAGATGGGTGACCTGTCGCACAGCCGAGGTTGACGAGTCGGCCTTCAGCAAGGAGGAGGACGTGACGGCCGGAGGGCATGGTGAAGCGGTCCACCTGGGGCTTTATGTTGACGACTGCTTTCGCGTTGGCCTTGAGCCAAGCAACATCGACTTCAATGTCGAAGTGACCAATGCTAGAAAGATCAATATTAGGACGGCAAAGACGAATAGACCACAGAAAAGTCTTACTTGGACACTATCGCGTCCTCAGGCATGACCGCAAAGTGTTTGCCTTGGATGATATCCCTGCAACCCGTTGTCGTGACGAAAATGTTTGATCGGGGCGCAGCGTCTTCCATTGTCGTGACTTCATAGCCAGCCATTGCGGCTTGTAGAGCATTGATGGGGTCAATCTCCGTGACAAGAACACGAGCGCCATAGGATCGCAAAGACTCGGCACACTGGATTAGTCAAAAAGGTTGGTGTCATACGTCCAAATAATTATCACTATGACTTACGCCTTTGCCTACGTCACCGAATCCAGCAACAACCGCAACCTTACCAGCCAACATGACATCAGTTGCACGCTTAATACCGTCAACAAGCGATTCACGACAACCGTAGTAATTGTCTATATTGACGGTGAGCACTTAACGAGGACTTCCGATATGTGAAGCCACTCACCAAACTTCGACTTGGTGACTGAGTCATTGACATTGATGGCCGGAACCTTCAGCTTGCCGTCACGGAAAGCCTGGTACAAGTGGTGTACCCCGGTGGTGGTCTCTTCTGAGATACCACGAATGTCTATAATGTGCCAATGAGTAAACAGGATGACTTAGGTTTAGCAACCACGAACCGCTGAGGTACTGTGGATACTTCTCATGGACAAGATTTGTAAGGTCACCTCCATCATCGAGAATCATGTTGAGGGATTTGCCGCCAGGGAATGCTGCCAGCGTCTGCTCGATGCACCAGGTATACTCCTCTTCAGTCTCACCCTTCCAAGCGAAAACAGGAACTCCAGTGGCGGCAATACTAATGAATTAAACATAGAAAGTTAGCGATAGACATGTCATTATAAATGCGGAAGCTTTACGCGGCTGCCGCATGGTCCTGGGTAGAGAATATGTTCTAAAGTATAAAGCGTTAAAAAGTCATGTTCGGAAAACCCAGTAATTCCCTACACAAGACGACCAAGCGACTTCGGCCCCGAGAGCCGTAAGGGTCTCAATCAAAACAGCGGTCTGGATGGTCCTGGGTGGCCACAGTGCATCAGTACGACGCCCAGTTTGGAAATACAACCTTCCGACTGGTTCTCACATGTGAAGACATCCGGCAATGCGAGCGCCTTTCAACGGCTGTGAAGCAGCGTGCTGGAGAGGATGGTGAGATGTCAATACGGACATTGATGTCAATCCACACCTTTCTGCGGAGGTAGATGAGACCAGGCATCTCGTTCTATGGGCATGATTAAATGGGGGTAACGCCAAGTGTACTCAGTAACGAACTTCAGCAATTTCAATCTCTTTGCGCCCGAAAGCAGCGAGAGAGATGTCTAAACGAGTTGGATGAGGGACAGACTTGGCATTCATAGGGCATGAAAGTTCAGCATACCGGCTACTTTGAAGACCATGCTGAGAACGTCACAGGAAGAAAGGGAGCGAAAGGGTTGGACAGGGTAGAGAAAGGAGAGAGGATGAGAGTTAAATGTGAGTGATCTGATCTTTTTTCACCGAGAACTATAAGCGACTTCCCACGGACTAAACTCCGCTCTAGTCTTTCGCCGACCCGAATCTATCCAGTCACGGAACTCTGATGAATGCCCCCCCCAAAAACCAATGTAGACTGTTCGAAATTGAGCAGTACATCTGTGAAATAGAGGATAAGAAGAATAACAGAGTGAGATGCTATCCTCTCCCTCGTATCTTCAGAATGTAAGTCAACTGCTTTCCCTCATTAAAAGTGAGTCCTTACCAGAGTATCAAATTTAGATGCCAAGGAAGGCCTGCAGTAGAGGTAACAGCTCTGGTGGAGATAAACCCCCAAACAGGTGAACTTAATGTGCCGGATCACTTAACGTAGGCTTGGTTCTTTGAAATGCGATACTCCTTGACACCGTTTATTTTCTAGTGAGATTCTACCTAAAGGCAGAGATTGGGGCGAACTCGCATCGACCCCTAAATATCCTCATGAAGATAGATAGTCCTATCCTCTCTGAGACATTTATTCGCTTTCTGCGCTGTGTTTCCTGTCACTGGCAGGTAAAGTGAGCGCAAATTTGTAGAGGTATTTATTTTCCGTCTAGGAAGCATGTAAATGCTGAACGTTGATAGATTTCGTCTAGCAGATGATCGCATTACCTTATGATATTGGGCTCCAAAGATGGTCGTTTATCGCGAGGCTCCCTTTTTAGGCTCAACAAAGCTTGCCATACCAGATTGGTGCTATTTGTCCCACCACCACACATGCTGGCATAGTTAGGCCTCACATTCTATTGACGGTATACTGGGATGGCGGTTGGACTATCACCAACACTCTCATGGACTGCGATGTCAGTTTTGGTCACTGAATCGTTGTATGTTAGCCCAGCTCGACGGACGACGTAGGTGTGAACCAATGTTATAGCGAAGACAGAACTTTTAAAAGAGACACAACGGGCCGAACATCATGGCGTTGAGGTGGGTTGACTCCTTTCGCGCCTGGCGGCGCTAAAATTTGTATGAACCCTTCGAGATTGAATGATGTTAAGAGTCACCTCCATATGTTTTCTAATATTCACGGACTTTCAGCTGTCGAGCCAGCTCACCTCACATTTTCTTATTCGCCTCATCTGTCTATTATACAGTCCAAAAACGGTCACATTCCAAGGGTTTCTAACCCAAGTGGCTACCAGTGCTGCAATGTGTATCACATGCATTTGAGGATACTGATCAAGCGCCACTACTTTTTTCGCAACTCTTGCATCCTGTCCCCGACAAACCACCAACCTAGAAAATCTTCTACGCCGCGAAGGAAATCTTTAAAGCGTCCGGTATGACCGGTCTCGCCAACCACTCCTTCACCCAGTCTGCTCTGGTATCCTTGTTTCCTTGTCTCACTGGAATCCCTAACACTCCCGTATAAAGCAGCGTTGTCTCAGCCACCATATGCTCCCCCAGCAGGGTCGGCAGGACGGCTCTGGCAGCGATGAGATTAGAGTTTGCGTCAAGTCTAATAGCTTGGCCCCGCCTCCTGATCTTCTCGGGCCCCAGATCCGCGATCGCGGATACACCTGCTTCTGACTTGGCAAGAGCGCTGGCCTCTTTTTCCTCCTTCCCATAGCCACTGCCTAGTGAACTTGCAAATGGTTCCAGCGCTCTACCATCTTCTCCTTGTCCATAGATTGCCCACCCCCCTTCGGCAGAATGAAGGTTTCTGCCTGTCCTAAGGCGATGAACACGTACATGCCAAGCTTCATTGTCCTTGGTCGGCGGGAGTAACCATGTCTCAACTTCGACATCTTCCCAAGGTCGCCAGCTGCTTCTCAGCCATCCACCCGCTTCCAGCCTGGCATTGAGGGTCTCTCGCCGTATTTTCCAGGATCCTCCCCCATCGTCGCTAAGTGCTAAAGTGGAGTCACCCCCAATTTCCTCGAGCGACTCATTCCCTGTGGGTACGCTAAACCCAAAGGTTGCACTGTACGCCAGCTTACCATACTTATGCCCACTGTGTCGAAGCGGATAGTGGCATTTTTGGCCGGAAGAAAGCAGGTAAGCATGATCTCCCATATTTGTAACTACGTGGAGCGGGTGTTCCAGCCCAATTATACTGTGCCTCAGGCTCTCAGGATATGGCTCTTCTTCAGCAGCCCAAAAGGGATGCGATTCGGGAAGCGCGAGGGGTAGGAATGCTTTGCAGCACCAGTATGGAGAGCCAGGAGAGTTGTAATTTTCCAGGGAGTTATGATTTGGATAGACGTATCCTAGTGTAACTATCCCACTAGCATCGAGGAAGGGCTGTTTGACCCAGTAGCGCAGGTTGCGGAGGAGAAGGCCTTTGATGACTCCCCAGCTGAATGGACCGTCTGGTCGCAGATCTGCGAACGCGAGAGCGCCCCAGAAGGAGGCTTGGGCGAATCTATAAGTAGAGCTACGACCAAAAGGAATGGCTGGGCCTGAAAATAGCAATCGCGTCTTGGTAAACAGAACTTTTAGAGAGGAAAATGAACCGCACCATCAGCATCGAAGTAAAGTAGAAAGTGTGCGGCAAAGAGATTGGCCCTATGGCGGTAGTCTTTGCAACGTTCAGGATCTTCCTCCACAGCAAGCTTTGCAACGTTCAGGATCTTCCTCCACAGCAAGCTTTGCATACACGAGCTGGGCGAATTGAATTGCAAACGAAGACGAATAATAGTCCAACTGTCGAACGCCTTCGGGCCCATCGCGTGACCAGCCTGTAGATCAAGGAACTTGGTTACATTCTACTTCTAATGTCAAGTGCGAAATCACGCCCCTTGTCCCAAATAGAAGGTGTCCAGATGGTCAAGATCTGCCCTGAGACGTGAGCCAGAATAGTAAGAGGAGTTGACCTTTAAAAGGCCAAGATTCGCGAATACCTGAGGAAGGGTGGGGTGAGACGAATGCCAAGTCATCCGACCCAACTTGGCGACACGATGCTTACCCTGAACCATAACCAATTGGTGTCGGGCATTTCCTACTTGGTTGACAGAATTGGTAGGCGTGTCTATATGAAAGTACACAGATGACCTACCTTGTCATTTATACTGCCAAGCCACTGTTCTAAGCTTTTTTGGGCGTCTGCGTCGAGGGAGTCCCAGACAGACTCTTTCGCGACTGCCAGGGTGTACCCAATAGCGGCACATTCTACCATCCTTTGATCCCTATTACGGATATTCCCCCAAAATTCTTTATGGTCTGGATTCGTACCGCTTGCGAAACCTTTGACCCATCGAGCAGTGCCCAAGTAATATCCCCCGCCAGCAAGCAAAGATGCCAATCCCCACAAAGGTCGGGAAAACGCCTCTAATTGAGCCGCGCGCTCGTCATAGTGGGTTGCAGTGTCACCCAGATGAATGAGGGCACCCCCTGGAGAAGTATGGGGTTCAAGGGGATCGAGAAGGTCCTCCAAGAACGCTTTCAGCTCGTTGCGAGTTCTAAGGGGATTATGAAAAATGGACCAGGAGTGCGAGCTAGGCATGAAGATCACAATCAGGCAATAATTAAACGCGATTCCAATGCACAGACCTGGATGACTTTGGGAGTTGTCGTCGGGAGGGCCGGGCCGGTACGTACTCTGAATATGTTCCCGTGGCATGCCTCGATTAGGAAGTTGGTGACGCCCTCTCTTTGTTACCTCTTACTTTACCCTCGTCTCGAGTGGAGTAACAATTTTCCCCGACATTTTCACTGTACCCTGCCGATATGCAAGGACAACAAGGCTCGCCAGTCCCGCTGGTATGTATACCTCGCAAATCCTTTCATGTCTCAAACGCGTCTTTGGCGCACTATACACCATATCTTGCCTCATGCTGAACGGACATTAAAGACATTGGGTTCAATAATCTTCTCGTTATCTGATGCTTTTGCTTTCTCTCAGCCGGTGTTTCGCGTGTAGACAGAAATCCTTGGAGCCTAAGGAGAAGAGTTCGACTACTTCATATGCTCACTCGACAGAATCATACGAATCCCTACCCTCAGCCTCGTCCTCTTCGTCTTCTTCACGACCGCCGTCTGAGGCCCTTGTCGAAGACCAGGATTTGTATCCACCATCTCCCTACAATGCAACACGAGGCTTTTATCCCACCCAACGCTATGGGAAGTTGGACATCGATATTGAGGTTGATGAGGTCGTTCAAGTTAATTCCATCAGCCAATGTGGCGCATGGACACGAAGCTCGCGGTCAGTGGTCCTTGACATGCCGCACAAGTGCAGGTGCCGGACACGGTCAACATGTCCACATTTTCTGCGGTGAGTCCTCCTTGCCCTATATACCATATCGAGTCTTGATCTGTAATCATGTAAATGCAGGAAACACTTTACTCAGCATGTACAAAATTGCAATGGGCGACCCTTACCTGTGTTTCTATTAAATACGTATCTTGCATCTGCGGACGCTTATGCGCGATCCCGCGATGCGCTCTCACTTCCCGCAGCCAAGCTTCAACGTGCAAAAGCTGAATATGACTGGACGCTCAGTCGTCAGAACCGCACATTGTGGTCTCCGCGTTTACAGGATCAATTGTTAGCAGCTCGACGCAAGGTGGTTGCGGCGGAGGAGGAATGGGAATCAGTAGATAGAACGAGATGGGCGCGGGCGCACTTCCTGGTGAACCTCGGCAGATTTTGAAGGAACGGACTACGATGCAGCAGTGTGTAACTTAGGCCGATATTATACCAGTTGTCTACATCTTTATCAAAATACAAAGTTACGTTGGGCGTCGTTTGACTTGACGGCTGGGTGGCTGAACGACCCTCTCCTTGTGCATCCCATAAGCATTTAGACCTGTTAGCTAGCTATCATAGCAAGCCAGGCCCGAGTATGTCAAAAGCATTCCCTCCTTCACAACGGTTGCGTCGCGGCATGCACTGACCTATAGGAGTGAAGCGGTATCCCAATAGATCAGAGAACTGGCGGTATAATGATGGGCCAGGTTTTGAAACATGTTTCCCCATCCAAAATTTTGTCAAGGCATCCATACTCCCGGCATTCTGTTGAAGGGCTATGATGGTCAAACTGCACAAATATTATTTTGCCCGCGCGCGGGGAAAATATTACCACGCGCCTGGGTATGTGCCAACATGGGTAATGGTGGGTGGTTGTGTGCCACGGACTGACAAATCCTTCCGGCAGCGAGTCGGCATAGCGCACCAGATCAAAAATATTAATGCACAGTAAGTATTTTTAAAATTAACAGAATATAAATATTATGTTATATAGCACCTAGCCGAGTCATAAACAAGGCATAGTGAGGAAGTGGATATGGGAATGTGCAGGTATGGCAGTGGATATAGGAGTGTGCTTCATAGTACAGCATTGTGGTTATCTTGAATCACAGTATGTAGGTGACATCCCACTTTTGTGCCTTGTGGAAAGCAATATGTAGTACACACATCATGGTTTGTAGAGGCAGTGTGAGGACCCAAGGCATAACTTCCTAAACATTGCTGGGGCATGGAAAGGATAAAGGTGTAAGGGGACCCTCTGCAAAGCTTGTGAAATCCTTGTGAACTCCTTGTGAAGCCTTCACACCTTACATTCCACTCCATGCAAACATTCCCATGCCCTGTGAAGTCCTGTGAAGTGTGTGTGAAGTATTTGCAGCCTTGCCGAAGTGGATGTGAGGGGAGCTCTGGTAAAGTCCTGGGAAGTACTGCAGAGTCCTTCAAACTCTTGCAAACTCCTGTGAATTCCTTGCAAACTCCTTGCACCCTATGTTCCACTCCATGTGAACATTCACATGCCCTGCCAAAGTCCTGTGAAGTACATGCAAGGCATACACACCCCAGC
>QFFB01022962.1:0-25053 GCA_003316465.1 Ramaria cf. rubripermanens
ATGCCGTTCCTACGAGCCGGCTTAGAATAATTCGTACTGTAGGGATGGACTAGAGCTTGTACGACGGCTAGAAGTTCGTGAAGCTGAAGTGGAGGCGGGACAGTAAATACGCTAATCTCGGTAGAATCGCCTGTGGCAGAGCAGCACGGATGAAGTTCGTTACAAGCGCAGACGTGATAAGCATTAGCCAGTCAACTTAGCGTGTGCATCTCGCTCCCGGGCGGAGTGTCAAACCGACTTGTCCCGGACCAGCACAACTGTTAGTTCCAAGAAGGGATTCCGCTTTCTTGCTGGTTACTCAGTACTACTTCTGTGCTGCTTCCGCTCGTGTTTCGTAAGAAAACTAGACCCGTAAAAAAATAATTTGCTCTCTCGCTGCTTCTGCCGTGTGTGCTGGCGTCTCCCCAGATTTGGCAAAAACTTGCGACTTCGCTCCCCACGGATGGGCGACCCTCTTTACCCGACCTGCCTCGAGGCATCAATATAATGGTCCTTCCCGATTAAATGTCTGTTCGCGACTCATCTCTACTAGTACGGTTGTACATAAGAGGCCTCCTTGCACTCGACATATCTCTACCCCTTCTTTTACCCGCCTCTTCCCCCTTCCCTCTCCCCGTCGTCCTCATCTTGGCTGTCCGCCGTTGCTGTCTTTGTTTATTCTTTACTCTTGTACTTCTATTGTTTACGCCACCCTGCCCTGGTTGCCACCAACGCTGTACCTCTACTGTTCAATTATTGCTTCAAGTCGCCTTCATAACCTTCTGTGCAAAAGGCGTCTCCCAGCCTCCTTCGGCTAGTCTTGGTAGGTCTTAGCTACCAAGAACAGCACAATACTCACTACTGACCTATCAATTTCCTTGCCTCAACTTGAGCAGTGTCTTCTTACTTGCCGTCTCCTCCCTTACCGAGGTCTGAGTTCATATGGACCCCTCTCAGTCTAAAACGTCAAACTTCGCCGTTGATGCCTCGCCTCCTCTGTTTTCGTTCGAGTTGCAGAGTGATACATCTGGATCTCCTTCCACCAGTGGTTTTGAAGGATTCGCGGCCTACGGGAGCAGCGGTTTCCCAGGTATGACATAGTATTCATAAGACAGGCCGTCCTAACCTATCGGATATCAGCCGCTTCCACACCCAACACGTCAAGCTTGGTGTTTAACCAGTGGCATTCGTCTCCCACAGGCGCCTCCGCCTCTACAGGAATGTCCCACGAAATCCCCAATTTAACCATCTCGCCACCATTAACCTTATCTGCTGGTTACGGAAACCTGGGCCCCGGCGGTATGTACCAGCCTGCCTTGTCTAGTAGTGACATGGATAGCACGGAGAGCAATGGTCTTACGTCGCCCACGGCACGTGGGCAAAGTCAGCTCCATGATAGTGGAAGAAGTTCCACGAACTCCCCGCCTTCGTCAACGTCGACGTCACATCGCTATGGGCGCGAGGAGCGCTACGATCCAAGGGGGTCGCATGAGAGCGCCAGGGGAACTACGAGGTCGGCACGGTCAGCAGCACGCAGAAGTGCCACGGCCACCCGTCGCAACCTTCGAGGCCAAGAGCCTGATTTCAGTGATGACGAGGGGGAGGGTATTGGGAAGGACATGGGGAGGGAGGGCGGAACAACAAATACAATGTGAGTGACTTTCGTTCTTTTTCAGCTGTGTAGTTTGCATGATTTATGGCGGGCACGAGGCGGTGTTCGGCACGTCTTGCCTAGCTTACCATATCGCCTTGGCGTGGCATGCCCGTAGGGTCGTCTAATGACGAAATTTGTAATTGACGCATTGTGCATCTTTTAGCGTTTCACCCAGGCATTCCGAAGAAACGAGACTTCAAAGAATAGAATCGGAACAAAGACGACGCGACGAGCTTCGAAATGGGTATGCCCGGCTCAAAAGTGCACTTCCCATCAGCAATCAGAAGAGCAGTAAAGTTAGTTTGCTCGATCGCGGTATGTGTATCAGTGCTTACGCCTCCGCGTCTATACTTTTCTTCTCTGATCCTTGCATAGCTATTACTTACATACGTCATCTCGAGACGAGTCAGACCAATTTGCAGACTCGACTGGAAAATTCTGAGAAAGAGCTTAATCGGCAGAGAAGGTGCGTCGTCAGGTTTACATATTAATACTAGGATATCAACTATTAGACCCAGCATAAACGAAGGGCTGATACGGGCCATCACAGACCCAACTAGGCTCTCACCTGCAACGTCGGATTCAGCTTCCCGCCTCTCATCGATCATCCTCGGCGAGTCTTCAAGTTGTTCACCAAATAAAAACAAAGGATTATAGATTATGTCCTTGTATATCACTACGCCCACACGGCACTAAGATCTTTATTTCCTTCACCTACTCATCTGGATATCGACATCTTGATGACCGATGTGGACAACCGCGGGTCTGGATCCGATTCTGATCTTCCTCATCTAGCCATGCTACGGCTTCTATTCGATTCCACCCTGACTATACTTTGCTAATTTGGTGAAAACCCTCGATGGGTTCTGATTGCGCACGTGCGGCGCGCCGTGGCCCCAGACCTGAATGCGTAGTAAGTAACTTAATATGCAGAGTTCATGTGTGCATGCTCATGGTAAATGATGTTGTAGCGCTGGGAATGTACGCGTTACTGATCTACTTCTCCCAACTTGAACGCGAGTATTTGCGAAACGACGATGTCAATGCAAGGCCGGGTGTCGCTGCTAGAATCTGATGACCACCTGTTTGCTTGGCAGAGTCCTGTCGCTGATGCCCTCCCTGGTTGGATTTGGCATCGCCTATAACATGACGTCTCGCGTCACCTTTCTAGCGCATTGACGTGATTGGCCGGACCAGGATACTGTTTGGACCACCTCTGGCATTCTTCATCTTTCATTATTCTTTTTATTATACAGGATTTAGATTTCCTACTTTCTCCGTCCTATCAACCTAACGTACCTCCCCGTCTCTCCACTAGTTGATGGCGCTGCTGACGAATATACACTACAGGAGCCCTGTCTGTTGCAACTCAAATTGGAGTGGCACGGAAGTCACCATCTTACACCACAATGCCTTGCGACGTCGACTCAATTTCACCTCGACCAAGACCAAGGTTTACTAGATTATTTGTCATCGGTTTCTGGATTCCACTCGCGACCCGCTTTACATCTTCTGATTCCCGGCGTGAACTTGGACACCCGTCATCGATACCAGTCATCTCTCTTAGGCTAGTCTTAGGAACGTTGGTGACAGATGTAGCGATGGTGCGGCAGCCTCGTCTATGCCGAGACCCACCCAGCGCGCCGCACTTTTCAACTGGTTGTTCCTTGAGCCCAGCGCTCCTGTGAGCCCGTTGCGAAGTCTTGACACCCCCAGCCGATTCGACATCTTTATCTTTCAAACCTGCTTCACAGTCGTGGCCGACTGCGCCGATGGACCGACCCCGATTGTATTGCAGTCGCATCATGGCCAGTCGCTTGACCGCACGGTGAGATGTATCTCACTCTTCTATGTCCCGGTTTGCTCTGCGCATTATGCTCCTCGCGTTGCCCCGTTTATGCCATGTTTCCTCTTATTCTACTCACCTCCACGTCATCTCATTACGCTGCGTGTTTGAGAGGAGTTGTTACGTCCCGCCTATGTAGCCAGACGCCCTTGACATGAATACATCATTCGAAACTTTACTAAAAAGTTTATAAAAAGGTCATGCACATAAGAACTTGCTTATAGAACGGCCTGGTCATGCAAAGAAAAGATACGCAAGTGGGAGTGACTCGACTCGGACCCGATGGTCTATTATTGTGTCTAGTGGACACAAAGTTGGTGTTAAATCCTTCGAGTCAAGCTCTGATTGTCGTGACAATAATCTATACTTCTGTCCTGAACCACCTTGACTACTTGCGACTATGAGTGACCCTGCTGCTGTCCGCAGACAACTGAAAATCAAGTCTGGATCCGTCAAGCGGTGAGTACGTGCTCTGTGCCTCGCTTTTTAAATGAATATTACCACACTCAACCAAATGCTACAGAATACTAAAGGAATACAACATGTACAAGAAAGAGACGGAGGAACAGCAGCGAAGAGTAGATAAATACATTGCGGATGCCGCTGATGAGTGGGATATCAAGAACCAGGTATGTCGTTTTGCGTTTGAGAGTTAGTTCATTTGTGTTGAGGTCGTGATAGCAAAAGCTGCTTGTGGAGTCGCAGAAGATGATCCCGGAAACTCAAAAGCGTCTTGGGACTGCAGTGTCTGAATTGCGAGAACTAGTAGTGAGTTGACTGGATGTTAGCCCATTTCCGATAGCCTCATGTCCTGGTACGCCTAGATCAGTGCCAGGCCGGCGCTCTCTACGGACGAGGACCTTATGAAGGCCGAGGAAGCACTGGAGGAGGCTGGTGTCTGAGAAATTGGGGTTGGAAGATGTGTAGGATAACCAACGATGCCAATCCGACTATTGGATCATCGATTTTGATGTTCCAATTATGATCGTGCTCGTGCGTGACCCCCAGCCAGATATACCTTCTTCAAGCCCGGCCTGCTTCCGGTTTAATCCTGACAAGAAGATGGGACTTTCTAGCTGAGTGACCAAGCCGGAAAATGTGGCCGATCGACATCAATCCTTCTGACATGTATTTGGCCTGACATATCTTAGATCAGTTTATATCACTTATATATTGGCCTCCAATCGATACACGATTTATTTCGACTCACCAAGAAGCACGAATGCTGGATGGCCAGGTCAACTATAATCATGGTAAGCATAGCGTACTATACGTGTCCACGAAGTGTAACACCTTGCACTCAAATTTCCTAGAGAAGCACTGAGTGTAACTGACATTTCAGAGAGTAAGACCTGCAAGCTGAGGCCATCGCACTCAAGTATGTGTATTTATTCTACCTCATCTTCAAACGACCATTGGTGCCTGCGAATATCTTTATTCCCTGAAATTTGGACGAAGTACTTGTTGTCGATGCTTAGCGTTGCCTTCGTTTACTCCTTTCTTTACTGCAGACGAATTGCTGGCCATGCATGGAAAAATAAGGATCGTATGGTGTTAGGCGCGGTTACTTACCGCTTATCCTTAACCCCCCCCTCAAACAGAACACTTACAAACCTACAGACTTGGCCCCCTCTACTTTTTCTCGCATTATATATTAGAAAGTCCGTGTCATCTGTACACTAATATTCTAGTTCTTGCTACCCATGACCAAGTCACAATGACAGCACACTACAAACATGATATTAACCCTGCGTTCTGCCAATACATGCAAACCTCAGATCATAGTAAGAATCCCGACTCCGCCAGCATAATGCATATGAACCTCCTATTGCATCTAGATGAACCAATATTTTACATCGTGATAGACCGTGACAAGTCAAGTCAAGCACACGAAACAGTCATAGAAAATCAGTGGCGAATACTCTGATTATTGCGTCTGAATCAAGCGTGCGAATTCAAGATGGGCGAACTAATTGCTCTCAAAATACCAGACTCAGAAGATGGTCGCGTTCGCCTTGAGTTGATTGTTGTCCAGCTCTGGCTCAAATATGGGGATTTTCGGATTGGAGTGCTTGGAGTGTTCGGACAAACAACACCTTTCCGTCTTGTCGCTGGACGGCGTACAAGACTGGCGCCTCGTACCATTGGCTGCGACAAAGACATGACTGATTCTGCCGCCAGGTACCACGATGAGGAAAGTGCGAGTTCGAGTTGCCATGACGGGGATAACGGCCCGCTGTCATGTTGTGAGGAGAAGAGCGGAGAGAAAGAAAGAAACTCTAGATCGACAGCTGAATTTTGAGAGTTTGCTCGTGCGTCACCATTTTCATCCCCTGTTTCTGCCGTGCACATGACCTCTGCACAATGCGAGATTCCCCGCTGCATAGCTGGCGCTTGGACCTCGACGATGCGCGCATGAGCATGGAATGCGCCGACATCGTGGAGGGGCGGTAAATGCGTCACAGCGCTATTCGACTCGGAGCATAGTGATGCATTTTCTACATCGCGGTTTTGGGCTGCTGTAGTCGTTGGTCTTCCAGATGAACTCTGTTGTGTTAAATGACCGGTCACAGCCAGCTCTAGCCGCAAGAGATCGATGGCAGGGTCCTCGTCTGAGGAATCTATTTGTTGGTTGTTTGATGTCCCTATGGGCTGTTCAGGTATAGCCTGGTTGTCACGCCTAAGAGTCAGGCATGGGCTGTGGGTTCAAAAAATGCTTACTGGGTCAGAAGAAGGACCGTCTTGAACATATGTAGATTGAGTAAGATCTATGTTGGAGTGTTCCGGGTGTTGCTCGTGCCACTGGAAGAGATCAGGCGTATGTGGGAAAACAAGAATAAATGGAGAGAAGGGGGAGAGAGGAGGAAGCCTGTATGCAAAGTAAGTAAAGGCCTGGTTGTGAAAGTCGTTGCTTGAGTTTTGGGAATACATATGGGAATGGATGTGCTACAGATGTAAGTTGTTTTTGATACAGAATATTACCGGATTCGCAAGGGCTGATTTTATACTGTAGGCCAACGGATGTTCTGATTCTGCTGTCTTGTACGGAAGTCCGAGACATCCACACCCCACAATAGCATAAGTCCCAAATGACTCGGAACCGTGACACCCGCCACAGTCATAAGCACTAATATGTGAGACATACTACTTGGGAAACGTTCTCTGCAGCCCGTCGCGCGATGGACCACGTCCATTATATTTTACCTGTTCCCAGACTCTGATCAATACTGACGACAGGTAAGCAATAAAAACATACTTGGTCGGGTACGGGTCTAGTGGTCAGCTAGTCATGGACGAGCAGGTTCTTGTCTTGTTAAGTTGTTCTTACGAAGTACTCAGCTCAAATCGGTGTGCTAGCGGGATGGCAGACTAGACTCTTGAGAGATATAGTTCAGCCCGCCAAATGTACAATATGTTTTTGATGGAGAGTACTACGGTTGCTGCACCTGAGACTCTGAGCTGCGGAGTTGTACGGGATGTACAGTATATTGTCCTTCGGATAACCTTGGAAACACGAGCGAGCCAGGTGCGTCGTTGTACTATAAACAATTGTTTCCCCCGAGTCATAAGGTCTCATCATACTTGATAACATAGCGAAACGCTCGATTACAGTCTTGGCCAGACTTCGACTGTAGAAATCTGAGTCGTCTATCATTCGTGGGTGGGCACGTCAAAAGCTGCCAAATTTCAACCCAACAAAATATTTAGCTTATCATGTCATGAGTGGGCACCTGGAGACACCAGGACGTAGTAACTAAACGACCGACTGGCCTGGATGTGTTATCTTCCGTTTAGGGGAGACCAGCCTTTCCAGAATGAGTCCGCGACGTTTAGTTTCTATGGCGTCGCAGAAACCATCCTGGTAGTCTGCCTAGGTCGGGCAGCCGGGGTTTGTAATGTGTCGTATTACTGGCCTAGTTCTAAACATGTCCAGAACAATGACTCAAGTGCTCTGAACCCATTCTCTGTCGCTGGATGGTGATTCGGTGATAGACAGAGCGTATCGATAGCGTGTGGCCTCGTGTTGAGGACGGTTTAAGACTTGATCCAAAGCAGTGATGGTCGATGTAAAAGGGGAAGCGCAAAGGGCACGAATGAGCACAATCGATAGTCAATGTCGCAGGATGAAGGTGCGTTGGAGGCTTCTGAGGCAAGATAAGCGAACTTACAGTACTTGCGATGCACCAGTGGTGATAGGGTTATCAGACCCGCGATAGTTCTGCAGCATGCTCCTCCAAGTTGTGCATAACGGGACAAGCTCTACGACGACAGCTCATTACCGATACTTCATCTCCAATCTGTATGAGATAAGTACGCGTCATGGTTTGACCGTATGGGATGCAATGGATCCATGGACTCACCGACTTATAGTGAGGCTCCCGGGCGCGACATCCGTCGTAGCCATACCCAACACCTCCCGATTACTGTAATAATTATGCAGTCACCTGTGTCGAAACCATCAATGCAAATTCCCATCGTACCGGATGATCAGTAGGAGCAGTAGGGCGGCAATTTGAATGATGGGCCTGGCTGTACAACTAGTACTTAGAGGTTCGAGCCAGAAAACCATATGGTAAACATAGGACTGCAATATAGTCCGTGGAACCCAATGCATATCTCCGGAAATCTTCAATATATCTATAGCACACACGGTGCAGCTATTGTGGGGCTAGAACAATCAATTCTGCACTATGGAGTTTGATTCAACAGGGTATACGTCGCCGTTCGGATTCTAAGAAAGGCGTTCGTGAGATTGGTCGCGGGTCCACATCGGAGGAACTGTCGTGGAACACCAGGGTGTCTTGTTTCGCTGCACTGCCCGGCGTACATATACTCATTCATACATGCTGTCACCGAGAACTCCTCTTATTTTCCTTCATCAGATATAGTGTCGGGCTTCGGTTCGGAGATTTGCAATGTGTCTAGTAATAACCTCCAAATCTCATGGGGTGTATCATCCTTGAGTTGTGCTCGGATAGGTGTAGGGGAAAGCTTCCACGAGGTATGTGGTGATCGACGACGGCGGGCATGAGGCTGAGGTAGAAAACTTAAGGAATGCTCTGCTAAGATTGTAACCGGAGGTAGAAAGAAGAGACTCGTTGTCTCAGAGTATAGAAGGAAGCAGGGTTGGTCCACATTGGTGAGCATGGAGAAGGGAGAAAGCGAATAGAATGGGGTCTGGTTGGACCTGTTTAGGATGTTCTACAGGTATCCATACGTAAATCTAGCCCATCGCAGCACAGGCCGAATCCGGAAACCACGTTCGTTGCTAGTCATTTCCTGTAGGCGGTGTGGTGACGTCGGCTCTGTAGATTAATACATATAGGATGACAGGTTGGAGGTGAGGCCAGCCCATATATACAGCTGCAATCGTTGCCTGGGTACCTGTGTACTAGTTGGTATACTTTGACCTTATGCATACCACAGGCATATCGGGATAGGGATGTGAATATTGCATATCTAGAAATAGCCAACACTGCACAGGATTAAGGGAATATTCAATGAGCGAAGAAAACCTATGCAGGGATGCGCCAGTGAGGAAGTACTCGAGCTCTGAGCTTCAGCGCAAGTTAAGCGTTGCACACGTATGCGCTCAAGTGAGATACTTCTGAACCATGCTTCTTAGGAATCTGGTAGGGTAGCTTTCCCAAAGTCTGATTTCTTGACCGCATGTCACCTCTGTAAGGGCGCGTTGGGAGGTTCGGCGATGAGTGAAATATTCATGAAGCAACAGTGTCGATAATATAGGAGTCAAGCCGGGAACCGCGATCGTCGCCAATTTCCGGAGCCATCGCCGCAAATGGGCAGCCTGTCCATGACAAGTTAAGACAGGCGGCACGTTCGAGTATATTCGAGGAATGTGGCCCTATCACACATCCAGAGTAAGCCGGAACATATATATCCGGGCGTCTGAAATATGTGGGGAAGATGGGAACCGTACCGTGTCGCAGATTTGCACGAGATGATGAATGAATCTCCCGACCGCCTCCGCCAAAAGGCAATTGGTCTAGAAATAACACCGTCGCTGCTCGCCTAAAATACAGAACAAAATGTAGCAGAGTGGCGCCAAGGAAAGTGAGATGAACGCTCGTGGCAGCCGATATAGCACCTTCTGGCAGAAAGACTGGCTGCCTAAAACACAGGGCTCATATCGGAAGAGGAGTCACTGTGGCTAGAAACAATTACGGCGAGAACACACCTGTTTATCGTTGTCTGGCACGCTTTGGCATGATTCGCCACCCGCAGCATGGCAGCTGAAAGCAAACAGCAACAAGTCCAACAAGTCGTCAATTTGTTTGCACTTGCTTGTCACGTCCTAGTTAAGCGCTGATAAGATTAGATCCTGAAGCTCTGCATTTGACTCACGAGTACTTAAGAGACCCTTATGTGACTGACACCCCTTCTTACCCTTTGTCCACCCTCTGTCTATGCTAACGTGTAAACAAGCTTCTCACCTTAAACTGCCGAAGCCTGTGGGAAGGGCACCGCAGCATGTGTTCCGGGCACCGCTGGCGGTGAGCACGGCGCCTTGTAGGCCTCTCAGCGTCCAGGCTTTCTAAAACGTTGTGCAGACATTGCGCGGGTCTCACAATGTAGATGGGGACGACCTTGAAGGGGACCGTGGCACAAACGCAAGTGTCTTTCCGCTGTCACTGTCATACCGAGTGCATTGACGCATGTTGTCGCGCAGGATTTTATTTTATCTATTCTGCGATCGAATCCATCCATTAGAGACACCAAGTCGTACCTTGCGTCATTTAGCCCTCGAAAAGTGCCCCCGGTGGCTCCCAGCCGCCCCTCGCCATTAGTAGTGCCTATACGTTCGTCCGACCTCCCTGAGGTCGACCAGCAGGAAACCGTAAAACCAGAAGTTGACGTGCCAAGCCCTATTGTGTCCTCCATTCTCGATCCAGTGTATCGCCGAACAGCACTGGTGAAGATCCAGGGCCCCTTTACCGACCGACAACTAGAAAGTGTGGCTACTGGTATGGTCTACCTCGAAAAGCTCGGTCTCGTCAGCGTTGTCGTCGTCGACCACGACGACTGGCATAAAGGAGAAACAGGCGAGCGCACACGGGTCGTTGAAGAGGCCATGCGTGTTACAGCGGCTTTGGAACGCCAAGGTGCTAGGGCGCGCCCGCTCCTTGACACAATCGTCAGGCTGGGGCCTGGATCTGACCCACTGCCCAATGATCCGAATATCGAACACCTAGAAGCCCATACTTTACCTCAAGATCTCATTCCGATCCGCTCCGCCTTACGTGCCGGGGAGATTCCAGTCCTTACCCCCGTGGCTATGGATTCTTTCCTCAGATCGATCCGTGTTGATTCTAATGATGTAATCGCTGCCCTAGTTCGTGGCATGGTCAACTTCGAATCTCGAAAAGCGTCCAACTCCGACACTTCGTCGTCCGAAGTCGACCTTACGCCTCTGCGCCTCATGATCATCAACCGTGAGGGCGGCGTGCCCTCATACGCACGCTCAGGCTACCCGCACCTGCTCATCAACCTTGATTCGGAATACTCGTATATTCGAGACACATTTCACGAGCCATGGCAGGGGTCTCACCCCACTGCATTGTCAAATCTATCTCTAGCGCGCACGTGTTTGTCGTATATGCCGGCGACATCCTCCGCGGTCGTCGTCTCACATCGCTCTCCTAAATCACTCATTGCAAATCTTATCACGAACAAACCTGCTGTAAGCTCCAGCTTGCCACACGCGTTGCTCCAGGGAAACCGCAAACTCACCCCACATACACCCACTTTACTGCGCCGCGGACTTCCCATTAATGTTGTCAAAAATGCCTCGGATATCGACCGCCCAAGACTCAAAATACTCCTCGAACAGTCTTTTGGCCGCACCCTAAACGAGGTGGATTTCTACAAACGTCTAGAACGACATCTGGATTTCGTCATTGTCGCAGGCGACTACGAAGGCGCTGCGATCGTTACGAAGGAATACTCACAAACATCGCCGCAACAGTGGATCTCATATCTCGACAAGTTTGCCGTTCTACCGGACCACCAAGGCGACGGCACAGTCGACTTCTTATGGGTCGCTCTTCATGACGAATCGTATGGTCTCGGCCTGCCGTCCTCCGTAAATCCGCATGGAGGAAACCAGGGACAAGGGGATGGCCACGATCTCGTCTGGCGGAGTCGCGCGGATAATCCAATCAACAAGTGGTACTTCGAGAGGAGCAGCGGCCACTTGCGACTGGGGCACTGGGTCCTGTTCTGGTGTGATGGGGAAGCACGACTCAGAGCTGAAGCTGAAAGGCACGCCGCCGAAGTTGCCGGAACAGGAAGACGCAGGGACAGCCCCTCGTATGTAGAGCCAGGAGAGAAGGGGCGATTAGAGTTTTGGGCAAATGCCGTACAACGCATACCGTCAAGTTGGGTTTGACTTTTCCTTGCATCGAGTTTCTGTATAGACGACGCATCCACATTGTTCAAAAAAAAGCATGTATCTTGTAGAGTTGTGCAGTTGAGTTGAAGCATTTTTCTCCTGCTAGTCCAAGCTAAGGTCCCGGCGCCTACCCTTACTGCGTCACAATATTGTGCTTATGCGTCAAGTCTAGTATAAATCTCATACTCTACCCATCCATAGAGTGGAGGTGCCTCGTTAATGTTGAATCTTCTACATGCCTACACAGGATGGCCCTTGGACGTTGCACAACTCTCACTGTCACGACGATCACTTATCGTAAGACAGTACGTCCTGAATCCACTCGGTATCTGACCTGTGTATAGCTATACCCCTCAGCTGGCACGCTTGTCATCCTCGATGCTCGTAGTCTGTCGCTCGTCCGAGTCCTGGCATTCTGGGAAGCTTTTCCTGCCGCCATCGACCTTGCGGAAAGGATAAAAGTGGTTGTCACGGATGCTGGGCTGAAGCTAGTGTGTACATCCTTGGGAGAAGACTATACTAGCTTGTCTTTAATGTTATGTGCTAGATATTGGCATCCATGGGGTCGCAGCTTGCGTTTTGGTCGTTATTCGAGAACTCTTCGCGAAAGCCTGAGATACAGTGCAAAGTACATTCCACTTTGTCATTGGGAGAGAACGTTACGGCTGCGGACTGCAAGTCTGGTGAGCGGTTTGTGTGTATTTCGCGCAGGTAGAAGAAGTGAACATTGTCATAAATCGCGCTTTAGGTTTGTTGGCTGTCGGTACCATCACCTCACTCTCGGTATACACCTTGACTTTGCAAAACGACATTCCTACTTGGTCCAAGAAATGGATAGTGGAGTGAGTTCTCTGCTGTTGACCGACTGACTATTACGTTGACAGTTGCAAACTAGCGTTCCTATGCTCAGCCAAATTTTGTTCTCTCCTTCATTAACACACATCGCATCTACATCCTCGGTATGTCGCTTTATGTCACAACGATGGTCAGGTGGTGAACCATTTACAGGAACATGAGAATCTGGTCCGCTTACATCTCACCGCTGTTCCCCGTGAAACGCAAACGATTCGCCATCCCCGTCCTTTGGTGAGAGTAACATGGCGGGCTCCCAAATCACATAGCAGGTTTGACCCTATTATATAGAAAGAGCCCCCACTCATGCTATGTGTCCACAGGCCAGATTTGACTTTGTACACCTTGACATCGGATTCCACTCTTCGTATATTCCACCCGGTCTTAGATGCGCCCCAACGCCTTCAACTGCATGCAGCCCTAGACACGACATCCTTTATGCCTTCATCTTTAGTATCAAAGACCTCAGGATCGTACATCTTTCCGTTGGACCGTCAGGTGCTCTCACAATCACTTGCTAGCATACTAGACAAACTGCCTACATCTCTCGACACTGACAAATCCGAAGAAAAGGCATCGTCTACAGACGAGAAAGATCGGAGACGAAAGCTTGAGGAGATCTTAACTGAAGATTGGGACCTATTTCTTCGCATAGTGAAAGACGGTTCAATAGTCATCCGCGGCGTCGCGGTGCGTCAAAGGTTCTGTGACTCCTGTTTCTGCTCTGACACTGATTCTTGTCTAGCATATTGACCGAAGACCACCCACACTTCTTAAGCAGTTCACCTTGCTACACACTCCTGCCTCGACGGTCACTTCGTCGCGCCCACCAAATCAGTTGCTTCTTTCCTCACCTTTACCAGACCCCAGCGAAGGCAGTCACGCATCTCGCATGACGTTAACGACGTGCCCCCCTCTTGCGGCTCATGATTTTGCACCCTTTGCGCTCTTTAATGCCCAGAAGCAAGGATTGGTACGTGTAGCCATCAACGACCACGAAAGTCATAGAAATCGTGCTGGCGAGGAGGAACTCATAGAGAAGTTTTTCCGCACACCTGACGGCAGGGGTGTTGCTGTTGTGAGAGCATCGGGAGGTGAGGCGTGGACGGTCGTGGGCCATCAAGAAAAGGTTCGATTGCTGCGGGTAGGCCGATGGCATAGTAAAGGCGCGGTGGCCATCCTGGGCGATGGTTTGTCGCCGCAATCCTAATTTTATCGTGTTTTAATTGACTGGCTACTCAGGCCACACCACTGCTACCTTTGATCACACACAAAATCAACTGACGATTAGAAATCATTCTACTTCAGCACAACACACTCTTTCTGTTCCCTCTCTTTCCTCATTGTTCTCTCTGCCTCCCTCACAATCACATACACTTCTAATCGGTATCACAGAGGAGTCTTCCATTGTACAAATCCACGTCCCATCAAACTCAGTTACTACATGCTCGCCCATTTTCTATTCCAACAGCTCCCTTCCATTAACAGCTGCGCCGCAGTTCATCCTCCCAGTTGACCCAATGGCTTGGGGTTCCCATGCGTCATCCATGGAACACGACGTGCTTGTCAGCATTTCAGCTGAAGGGGAGCTGGCCTTTTGGATACCGGAACAGCCATCATCTACTCTGGAGTGCGAGAGAGGAAATTGGCGATGCACTGGCTCTGTACATACCGGCCGAAGGGATATACGAATGGCAAGGTGCAGTTCCGCGAAGAAGACGGTCTTGGGTGCGTCGTATACATTAGCTTCAGCCATGATCTTCAATCGGGTTCTATTGTGCTCTAGTTGTCCCACATCCTGATGGGGAAGAGATCACTATATGGGATTCGAAAGAATCTGAATTTTCATCAGGTCTCGAATATCGTCAAGTGTCTAGGTATGCCTTGCCGGTCTCACTTTTGCTCTAGTTTGTGTTGCTAGAAATAATTTTCAGCAGTGCTGATGCTATTGACGATCTCGACTGGACATCGACTGCTGACGCTCAATCAATTTTGGCTATTGGTTATGCTCATCATGTTGTCCTCCTGTGCCAGCAACGTATGTCATATTTTGAACAAGAACCTGCCTGGGGCGTCTTTGGCAAGGTGGAACTCTTACAGTATGTTTTATTTGTCGTTGAGTGGATACCAGGTTGAGCCCTCAAATCCAGTTTGACACCATACCCTATCTGCGACTCCATCTGGCTATCTGGTGGCTCATTACTGGTTGCTGCTGGTCACCAGATGTTTCATTTTGGCCAGACGATGGATAATAATGGGCATAAATCCTTATTTGAACTTGTGGCCACGCACAACGGTCCTCTGGTCGACTACCATCCGCAGATGCTACTTCAGTGCTTGCTCTGGGGTTTGTAATCATGATTCTTTACTTAATGCAGGAGCTGATTTGACCACAGAAAAACTGGAGCTCGTGAAAAATGTTATTGTTCGACTCAAGACAGCTCTAGAAGATACTTTGGCCAATGATTCGCGATCATTAGCTATACGCCCCATGCCGGTAGAGGCGTTCTTGCAACGAGAAAATCGAATCGTACGCATTTTTTTTACTGTACGTCGCACTACACGTTGACTATTCATTTTCAGTCGCTGGGAGGTTACCGATCGAGATACACGACCCTTTTTGACGATGACGATGAGCCAGAAATGTTTGTTTTCTCCTATTTTGCTACCATGATACACCGCTCATAATGATTGTAGAGAGCCCAGCGATCAGGGGTTCTCACGGAGCTTGGTCGAGCGCCTCATGAAGCTTTTGGAGAGTGGTCCAGTTCCGGGACTAACGCCAAATGAGCAAGCTCATTTAATCGTTTTGATCCAAACAACGCTCGAAGTAGTTGTTTAAGCCAAAGCTCATAGCATGTAACTAATATCTGGTATCGTAGGTCGACGAACAACGACGTGCTCTAGATTCCAACGGACTTCGCTATCTCATATCCATGCGATCATTCTACATTCTTAATGAACGAGCAGTTTCCTCGAACTTCACAAAAAAAGTCCCAAAGGGACGTGAGCGTATTCGATACCGCGACATGGTGTGGGCATTCCATAGTCAGAGCCAGGAAATTCTGCTCGCTGCTTCCACGGCGGCATGTGGCGGCAAAATGACATGGGACGATGCGAAGGCGCTTGGAGTCTATATCTGGATGGAATCCACAGAATCCTTAGTGGGTTTTGAATATCTTGGCGGTCGATTGCCTTATGCTAAGTCATTATAGAGGAGCCATATTGAGGTCATTGCACGCAACGAATACATGTCAGGGGATGCTCGGGATCCTACTGCATGCTCTCTCTATTATTTTGCCCTCGGAAAGGTACGTTTGGTGCATGGACTGTGGCGACAAGCGGCGTGGCATAAAGAACAGGCTATCATGCTTAAATTCCTTTCGCACGACTTCCAAGAGCCTCGTTGGAAGACTGCAGCCCTCAAGAATGCGTACACACTTTTAGGCAAACAACGATTTGGTGCAGTAGTCACTACCCTTAATTCAGAGTCTTATGCTAATGTTACGTGAGTAGCCTACGCCGCAGCTTTCTTCCTATTAGGGGGGAGCTTAAAGGATGCTGTCAACGTGTGTGTCAAGAATCTAGCAGATATCCAGTTGGCCGTCGCACTTGCCCGTATCGTTGAGCAGGGAGATGATGGGTCTATCTTTCAAGGGCTTCTCAGAACAGTCGTGATCCCCCTTGCTTTCAAAGACGGCAATCGATGGCTCGGCAGTTGGGCATTTTGGAAGCTTCACCGTCGAGATCTAGCTGTGCGGATACTATTGGTGAGCCTTCAGGCCAGATCTTTCAGTGCACAAAGTAAATGACGCTTACAGACTCCTCTCACCGAACTTGCTTCAAGCTTGGACATAGCGGTTGTAGAAGTGGGGGATCCGCATTACGACGATCCAAGTCTGGCCCTTTTGTTTTCTCAGTTGAAGTCGAAGTCATTACAAACGGCCAAGGGCACAAGCGAAATTTCTGGCCGCACCGAGTTTAATTTCGTACTGCAGATGGCGCGGGTTTTCTGTCGTATGGGTGAGTGAGCATCAGTTGCCCTATTCAATGCTTGTAATGTATCGATTGCCCAGGCTGCCACGTGCTGGCCCTTGACCTCACGACTTCGTGGTCGTTTGAGCGGCCAGCACGTCGTAGGACACAGCAGCTGTCTGCCACGGAAGAGACAACGATTGGACAGCCAACATCAGCGTCACCAACTATTCGTCGGCCATTCGGACCATATGCCAGGAGAAAATCGTCCATTATTATTGACATGGACATTCTGTCGCTACCTTCAAGCGAGCCTGCCTCGCCTGTCGATCACCAGCAGCACCAAACCACTATCATCAAGGAAGAGCCTCTACAGGTGCTAGAGCGAATAGATGATATGGATGGTTCCGAACGTCATGCCGGGCTTGGGAATCTGATGATGACCGCAAAGCAGGATGTTTCGGTGCCAGAGTTTGACATGGATGCCTTCTTCTAACCTCACGCTAGTGTAAGACACAAAAGTAACAAATGCGAAAGTGTATTGTAGTAGATTTGTTTAATGTGGTGACAATGAGAAGTAGCACATATTCAGTATCCAGCTGAGATCACGACAGGCAAAGGAATGACTATTGCTCGACCTCAACTTCTCTCTTCTTGAGGACGAGGTCCTTGCCAACAACTCTCTTCCAGACATCCTGGACGTCATCAATGACAGTCTCAAAGTGAGATGTGGCATCGTATGAACGAGTGATGAAGATCTGATCTGTCTCGCCAGAAGAGGTGGGGGTATACAGGGGTGTCACTGAAACAAATCTGAAGACATATTTTAAACCCATTGCAAAATAAAGACACTTCAGTTTACATACTTGTCATAGATGTTACCCAGGAGTTGAAGACCAGGTGCAATTTCGAGCTCAGGCTTGTCAGTCTCCACGATTGTGCTGACAATCGCAACGAAGACATCCTTGGCGCAAACGTTGTGTGTCGAGGAGACCATAGCAATATATATGTCTGAAACTGTCTAAGCAATGTCGCAGGGCTCATACGGCAAACGACTCACCATTCCGCCTGTTTACCTGGTTCTGTGGTATGATAATTTGCACGGAGTCGCTGTCATCCGTTCCCGGGATGGGGTGCTTAAGAACGCAGATGGCTCTGACTACCTTTTTCTCTTCTACCACGCGCACTTTACCACCGTCTTGGCCTGCACCAAAGTAACTCGGATCGCCGATGACCTGCTTGGCCTTGACAGTCTCGTCGCCACACCTGACACCGACGAATTTCCCATCGGAACCCGTAACAATCTCATCCACTTTTTTGTCGAGCATGTATGTACCACCGTAGATGGCACTCAACCGAGCAAAAGATTGGGGAAGCTCTCCGAGGCCGTACAGAGGGTATATGTAGGGCGACTTGCCGTACCGTGCCATCGACGAAGTGTAAAGAACAATACGTTCGTAAGTTGGTCGGGCATGCTTAGTGATATAGCTGAGAAAAATAGAGTAGAGTGAGAGGGAATTGAGAACTGAATGCATTGTGCCATGAAAAGGACGCACTCATCGTCAAGGTGCAATGCCATTGCGTGGCCGACGAAGTCCTGTGTACCAGGCTCAAGACCAAACTTCTCATAAACTGTCTTCATGCTATCCCTGTCGAGGTCAAGTCCTGTGCAGAGGTGATGATGTCATTTCCATTGCCAATAGAACGTACTCACCTTGGTGAGTTGCAGGATCCTCCTCTTTCCAGTTCTGCAAAAATTCGAAGAACTTCTTGGCACGCCTCTTTTCGAACAGTCCCATAAGTGGGCTTTTGACGGCCTCCATTTCTGTACTGGGAACTTTCGAGATCTTGCCGTCACGGTATACGAAGCTCCCAGCAATTTGCTTGAACTCGAGGTAACGGGTGACGTCGGTATGGACAAGCATCTTAGTGAGCTCGCCAGAGGCAATGATGAATTTGGGAATGAGGTCAATGGCATAATCCCTATCACGCCCGAGTTCCTGTGGGGGATCTTGCGATGGGCGGAATTTGCGGTAGAGCTACAAACATCATATCAGTGTTTCTGTAGAACTAAGCTGCGATATCCGAGCGCACCTGGGTCAGATTTAAACTGGCACTTTCGGCACCGTAATAGTCGTTACGGTCCATGTGCAAAACTTTCTTGCCCTCAACGGAAAGCAAGCCCGACAGGATGCACTCAGTGAGACCGGTCCCCAGGACGATGACCTAGTGTCAGCAGCGTCATAAGAGCAATACTTAGGCAGAAACACAATTCGGAACCGTACGTCATACTCTTCATCCATTATTGAAACTGGTCAAGGGCGTACAGGTAAAAGTGGCAAGGATCGATACAAGATGGTAGTAGTAAAGGGGTTATGTAAGCAGGCTGCAAGATACATATTGGCAAATTTCAATAGGTTAATATTAAGATAAGTACGTCTTCCGTCTAGTCCCCTTACGCCTCTGCCGATACGTCGCCTGGTGTAGATGGAGGTGACAAAAGATCCTTCAAATCTGCGGTCCTCGTAGTAGCCTGTTTTTCCTTCAACCAAATTAGGCTTGTCGCTTGGTCCATAGAATTTTCGAGACGCTTCTGCCACTGATTGATCTTGTCCTCAGGTGGCTCCTCTGAGTGCTGGCGAATCTGGGCTGGTGATAGAGTTTGAGATAAACACGATGGCTTCCATTTCCAGGGATTGATGGGTTTTCTAACAGACCCTAACTCTCGGCAAACCTGCGATGCGAATGGTCCATACGTGTATGTTCGGAGATTTGAAAGGATGGTGACAAGCTCTTGTGCATCTCGAGGGTTGGTTAGATCCCAAGTCTTGATGTCTGATTCATCCTCATTAACGGGGTAGAAGGCAGACAAGTTCTCCTGAACCAGAAGTATAAATCCGACTGAACGTATACTGCAGAAAACCCTACCACAATGCCGTCGTGTTCTTCATACCAATCAACATGAATCGCAACAAGATTGTCACGGAGCAGTACCCCGAAGATAGGCGTGCCAATCTGTAACGCATGAGCCTGCCGTAACAGAGAAGTCACAGCCAGTCGACTATATCTTCGCATTGATTGGAACGAAACTGTTTTGCTGCGAGGGAATACGTGCGATGCAGCTATAAAGACAGCGCTGGCAAAGCGCGGGGCTGTTGCATGAACGAGAGGACTCATGCTCTTTTCAAACGTCCCCAGCGCGGTCATGGGATTTTCAATGTCCCAGGAGTTGACGTTTTCGTCCACTGCAGCATTGTCCAGAGCGAGATAGATGGCAGCTGTAGGATGAACCTGGGACACCTCCAATACACGCACGTTTTGTCGCCATAGTGCATCCTCATCGGATAAAGGCCTTACTGGGTTAGGGAGAGACCATGGTTCCGAGCTTCACCGCATATACAATGATTAAACTTGGCACATCAAGAATTGACTGTGAAATCATACGTTGCCTTAGTCGCACCTGCCACCTCAAAGAGTGCATCGTATCCCTCGTAGTCAACGGCCCTCTGAGGAGCATTTATGGGTGCATTTCGATGAATTGCTTTGCACTAACGTACCTTTTCCGTGAAGGATTTCTTTTGGACGCAGGCGTCCCCGACATTGAAGATAGACAAGCAGTGCTGATATTTACTAGGTATATCGGCAAATGCAGCCTCCTGGCAACAATTAAGTATTTCCCATATCACGGCATAGTCAGTATGCGTAGCCAGCCTGCCAATACGTCGGAGGCAGTTTACAAGATAAAGTAGACTGTGGCTCACTGTGTCGCAGATATCTCGCTTTCATCCGAAGAGACAGATAGAGAATCTTCTTCATCGGAAAAATTGTACTTAGAGTTGGGTTCTGATTCAGCGGCGTCCAGGACGTCAGGTGTAGCCATGAGTATTGGTGTCGCGTTAAACTGTTTGGCTCCAGGTCACGTGGAAGTTTGGACGCGTTGTTTGTCGGTCACGCTCCTCTCACGCTGTGCCAGGCGCGCAAACGTGATGCCGCCCAGGAATCTCTTTTCTCCTTCATGTCCCAACCGCAGCTGCCACCTTCCCCCGCCTCACCCCCGCAGCGCAAGGCTAGGAGGGTGGCGGTGTTTGCGTCACCAGAGCGAGAGTTTGTGAAACCAGCCACGGTTGCTTCTAGCAGATTGGTGTCAGCATCCGAGTAGGTACTTTTTTTTCTTAGGCCACAATCTGTTAATATGCTAGCTTCCGCAGAGTCGCCAGAAACATTAGACACTTCGAGACGTGGGCTTCACATCAAGGCTGTGAACAGGCCGCCTTCTCAGATCTGCCAGAAGACTTGTCGGTTGACGCTGAATATGTTTTTAATGTCTCCGAACGAATACCGACATCCTGGATGGAAGAGGTACTAGGCCTCGCGCAAACCATTTCTGTATCCTGATTCAGTTGCAGGAGTCAGCCTTTTCACAACAGCTTAAGGCGCTATCTCCTTCACTCCTAGAATTTCTGCGGGGTGCATATATCTCAAGTCCTGAACTTTTCTCAGATACAATTACGTATAGCTCACCTGAAACGCACGAACTGTTTGAGGAACTCACGACTGTTCACCTGGCATGGAAACGTCTTCGAAACATGCGTCGGCACGGCGAGAAATGGTCAGAGGCGGATTATGCCGCCAACGTGTATAATCTCTTCCGAAGCCCTGCCATTCACCGATCGACTTATCGGTATGTCGTCAGTTCCAGATGAAGATGATGTAGCTAAGTATACTGTTCTTGATTCTGGCCCAAGATATCAGTGTTCCATATCGTTGCCGCAGCCTCATCGACGTCCATCTGGCGAGGCACACAGGGTACTGCACCCAAAGAATGCAGTCCCCGATTGTGTCACGTTCGTGAAGGCCTCGACCATTCGTCACCTTTCACACTCTGTGAAATCACCCTACAAGACCTTGAATGTTCACCCCGCAATTACTAAGCATTCACAAGTGCTATTGGAGCACTCGTTCCGATACCAGAGTACACCATGTTCACAACCACCTGAAACACCATGCTTTGAATTTGCAAGCAGTTTTTGGGAAGACAAGAAACCTGCACATGAATTGC
Organism: Ramaria cf. rubripermanens; assembly: GCA_003316465.1. Lineage (NCBI taxonomy): Eukaryota > Fungi > Basidiomycota > Agaricomycetes > Gomphales > Gomphaceae > Ramaria > Ramaria cf. rubripermanens. Next base: position 21,779 of record QFFB01022962.1, read on the forward strand.
TAGAGCATGCATACAGACAGAACAGGATGGCTACTGCAGCTGCAGCCCGTATGCTTTATTCCACGCAGATCGATGCTTGCGTGTTTGGGTTAGTATGGGCTGATGGTACGGTGCGCGCTCATGTGGACTGGTGCGCTGATCAGAGGGGTTACCCCGTGAGTAAACTATGTGGGTGAAATATTTTTGACTGAAGTTCAACCAGACTGTTTTCTCAGCTCCATATCCTGGTGCAGATGGGGATTCTGGCCCTGTGTTTCATGAGTGGAGCTTGGATCATCCAAGCGACATTCTTCGAGTATACTTCCTACTCCGCAATATTGACACCTGGACTTCCACACACTTTCGTGAGCGGATTGTCGCAGGCGTGGAGAGCTTCTCAAAGGCAATATCCCGCGGGGAGCATACCTACATGCCGTGGAAACGGGTCAATGACCCTCGGTTGACAGCCGTTCCAGAAGGAAAAGAGAATCGTTCTCAGACCACAAGTGGCAGTCGAGGTCGAACGGTACGCCGAGGAAGGTAAACTTTTCTCATGACGCTCTCTACGCATAAGTATTGGATATAGACTCCGGCACACGTCCTTCGTTTCTAGATGAACCAGCGTACAATAGCGCCTTGTTTGGCAGCTCTAAGCAGACAAGCAGACATGTCTTGGAACAACCGCCAGGATATTATTAAAATAACTTATCCAAGGCCTTTCGCGAGGCTTCGACCCCTAGCTGCATTCACGGAAATTAATCAGCATAGTCGACATGACTACTCACCATATAAACTGGGCTTACGAAAGTAGCAGCGTTTGCGGGAAATGCCTACGAATATGGTCAGTATTTGCAACGGAAAATGAGTCGGTGCACGTACTCTTGCCATGGCAGGACCAAACCCTTTCCAAAGGGCGCCAATGCCATCCGCTGCAATGGTTTTTCTTGCACAGTCCAGGAATCCAGTGTAAGTACCTGAAGGTGCCGATTGCAATCGAGATTTCAGGACCTGCCGTGCATTTGATTGAGCCTATAAGAGCACTACATCTTGATAACATACGTCAGGCGGGATTGCAATGCTCCACATGGCGACACCCGCAGTGCCACCAGCCATGATAATTGCTCCGAGGTTGAGCTGAGAGGGATCAGACCCAGCAGGAGTCAACGCTTTCTTGGCAACTTCATATGCCGCAAAATATCTGTATGGAGATTCGCCAAGTTTGCACCATCAGCCTTGGTTAAAAAAATTGCATATTGCCTGACTTACGCAGCACTTCCTGGTCCGTCTCTTGCCAGGGTCGCACCAGTTCCACGAAATATACTGCGCACGCCGCCTTCCCGATACAAGACCTTGAAGACATCGAACACGCCCTTGTATTGCTGGCCGCCGCCTTGGCCTTGTACCTGCAAGAGCACCTTGGCACGTTCTACAGGGGCAGTGACAAGGGTTGTCGGAACGGCAGAAAGGAAACCAGCAAGTGCAAGTTCAGAAATGCTTAGGGTCGGTGACTTGCGATTGGGCGTGACGGTATGGATGAGATTTTTTGAGGTATCATATGCCTAATATCATGTCTCTTAGTGGGTGTGACTTTATGTGGGAATATATACGAATGACTGAGCTCACCCAAAAGGAAACTGCGAAAATTGGCGTCACGCCCAACAGCGGAGGGACTACGCCTCTGTAAAGGCTGCAGAAAAGCTGTTGAACTGTAGAGAGACGCATAAAAAAACGTAGCTACCCTGTTACACCATCTCTAGCTAGTGCTTTCCGCACAACATCCAATGCACCGGTGTAGGCTCCAGCTTCAGCGGTCTGCAGCCGCGTCTTCGTCAAATCAAAGGGATGACCTGGCGCCCCAGGGATCAATGCATTTCATCGATACACCCTCGTCAACACGCGTACCAACTAGAACAGCAGACACGCCTCCGAAACCACCCGCGATGAAAGCCTTGATGGAATTCGCTGTGCTTTTGGCAGCAGCAGACGCAGCAGACTCCGCCGACTTCGCTTCGTCCGCACTCTTTCCGACAGCAGAGTTAGACAACAATATTTATGACAGCAGTTCGAGACACTGACCATAGGTAAAGGACGCAGTGAAATGCAGGAATCCTACCCGCTCCGTAGCCACGAAAGACGAATTAGCGGCGTCCCGTACAAAGATAACACGTGACAATCTAAATAACATAAATACGCAATTTCATTGTCGCACTACTGTACACCACTACGCTGGTAGATACCACACAAGACAGAAAGTAAGCAAATGACTACTCTTACAGCCGCACGTGCCAAATTATTCATTAAATGTTCCACGCGCCAGGAATTGGCGCACCAGGGCCTGTCCTGTCTTCGGGACGAACGCCAGATCCAGAGCCTGGATGGAAAAGCTCCTCCATCAAGTTGGCGATAACATCTTCTACATTATAGTTACGCGACTCGGATTGCTGACGGATATGTTTGACTGCGAGGGTCTCTAGCTGAGGGTGTGTTCGAGGAGTGAAACCCATCTGAATGATATTCAGAGATTGTTCCAACCACGTTGATACAACTCTCTTACCCCTGCGAGCCTACTGAGTAGCTCATACCGCCGACCTCCCTCGACGGACCTTTGGTTAGAGGGCTCAATCAATCCTCCATCCGGAGCTCCTCGCGGAGAGGCGTTAGCCACGAGCTCTGCGGGATGAGGGCTTAAATACAGAAATCAGTATATAACGTGGCGACCCTTTATATCATACTAGAATACTAACGGGACTGGAGGCGGAGCAGTTTCTTCCTCCACGTCTGAGTAGACCATAACCTGGCGAATGGGTGCACCTCGCATAGCTCTCTGTTTTATTCTCTCCAGCCGTTGTGCTTCTCGTTTCTCTTTTTCCTTCCTTCTAGCTTCTTTCTCCCTGTCGACACCAAGCTTAACGTAACGCAATAATACACGTGTTCATGACTCACATTCTCCATTCTTCCTTCTTCGCTTTATAATACTCCTTAGCTTCCTCGAGTTGGGCCTTACGAGCACTGGAAGTCATCATACCAAGGGGAGGTTGAGGAAGACGGCCCGGTGGTGGTGGGAGTGGTATGAATTCAGGGCCAACTCGAGGAGGACCAATACCAGGGCCTCCAAACCTGCCCGGAAGAGTACTACTCCGTCTCAACCCTTGGAGTGTCTCATGAGGGCCGACCCACCCTCGAGAATACATACGGTGGTGGGCCACAGGGTCGAAAAATGGTTCAAAAGGCCTCGGGTGTGGGGGTGAGCCAGATGGCGGATGATGAGGAGGCGGGGGCGGAGGCGGAGGCGGACC
>QFFB01023010.1:0-11768 GCA_003316465.1 Ramaria cf. rubripermanens
CCAGCTATTTGTGAGTTAACCTTAATTTTGTCCGCTTGCACAAATTTCAAATCGACCGCGGAACAGCTGGCTCAATAGTTTGCACCCTCTTTTTGTGATTCATGAGTGAGTTGGCCTCCAATTTCCGGTGACCCGGCTAAACATGTCCACAGTATTCTTGCACATGCTATTTCTACAGAGCTGAGCAGATGATACGAGGGCAGGCAACTTGGGCCCTGACCTGGGTCCGTTCTATAAAGTCAATCCATGCAGATTTGATTGGTGTCTGTCACAAGCTTTAGGATTGGAGCGCTCGCCTATCGCCGGCGACTGCGAGATAATATGCAATCATGAAGAAGCGCGCTCTTCTGACGGTTCACTCAATATTACAATAAATATGTTTTAAGTTCTGATGAATGGCTGGAACTGCCTAGAAGCCTTCGGAAGCCAGACGCATCGCTACAGACGCGTATAGCTCTTCTGTACCGTATGGAAGTCTGGAATTAACTAAGCCCATGGACGCGGTTAAGCGCAATCATGCCTGCCCTAAAGGAGAGCGTGGTAGAAAAAGATCGGAGTCTAACTCGGACCTCTCGATTTCAAAAACCCCCTTGCTTTGGTAATTCGTCGTGCTCGCTGTCCACGGCCGATGATCTGCATCGAGGGCACTCGCAGGGAGATGGAATAACAGTGCAATGCATAGAATCGTGCCTCCGTATCAGCTTTCAAGTTGTATCATGGCTTGGAGAGTTCGTTAGAGAGGCATACAGTACAAATCACAGAGTCAATATATATGTCTGGTTCGACTGTTTGGATTAGAAGTTGCGAGAAGCTTCGAGGCTAAGTAATTGCACGAAATTGCCTGCAACCCGCGTGTCCCAGTAGTCAATATGTTCTGTTTTCGAGCCCCGGGCCAGGCTTCTCTTATAGACCTTGCTTTACTTTAAAGCTCTATCCGAGCGTCTCCGGCACCGAGACTGTCCCTAGGTTACCTGCGTCCTCTTCTGTTTCCTAATGCCTTACAGACTGTCTGCCACGCTAGCGGCCCACTCAGCGGATGTCAGTCTCACCGACCGATTTTTCGCGATGAAGTCGATGCTCATCAGTCGCTATACGCGATAGGTCCGCGCAGTCGCCTCTCCAAGCCCAAATCTGGTGCTCTCTGCGTCCAGAGACACCACTGCCATCGCTTGGACCCGTGCCGCACCAGACTCATCTTTTCAGGCAACCAAATTTCCGGCGGGTTCGCGATACGTCAATGCCGTGGCATATTTGCCATCGTCCACAGTGACGAATCAAGGTATGTTCAACGCCCGTTAGATTTTTGGGAATAGCTAGAGCTTTGCAAGTACAGGATATTTGGTTGCTGGAGGACAGGATGCCATTGTCACTGTTTTTTCACTCGCCGCAATCAAAGAAGACCCAGATTTTACATTAGTTGGGCATACAGACAACGTGTGCGCTCTGAATACAAGTAACGATGGAATCATATTATCGGGTTCTTGGGACAAGTGAGTAACTCCTGACCTAATGGTTCTTGGTGACGTCTCATTTGTGTCGAAGAACTGCGAGGGTCTGGAAAGACTTCCAGTGCTTGTATACACTCAAAGGTCATGGTCAGGCCGTATGGGCTGTGCTGGTGGTCGATTCGGACCAGTATTTGACAGGTGCAGTCGTTTCATCCTCCGAATGTATCAGATCTCACCGTTCACGTACTAAAGCCTCGGCTGACAAAACAATCAAGTTATGGCATGAACACAAACAAGTGCGTACATACACCGGCCATACCGATGCGGTGCGCGGGCTCGCCCTTGTGCCTGACATTGGATTTGCGTCGTGTGCAAATGATAGGTAGGTGCCTTGTAACTCTCACTCGCCGGTGTTGATAATGATAATACTTCTTCAAGTGAAATTCGTATTTGGACAACAGAGGGCGATCTTGTGTACACGTTGTCCGGTCATACGTCGTTCATATATTCGCTATCTGTCCTCCCTACTGGTGAGATAGTTTCTGCTGGAGAGGATCGTACAGTCCGAATCTGGTGTGGTATGTCCGCGAGTTTCCGTTTTTGCACCCCACGGTTAAGACATTTTCTATAGACGGCGAATGTGCTCAGACCATTGTCCATCCTGCAATCTCAGTTTGGACGGTCTCTACTATGCCAAATGGTGATATAGTCAGTGGTACCAGTGATGGCATTGTACGAGTTTTCAGCGCCTCTGAGGAACGTTGGGCATCGGAAGTTGAGCTTAAATCTTACGAGGACCAGGTGTCAAGCCAAACCATAAACAAGTAAGCACTTCAACGTCATAGCTCTTTCCAGCTGTTGACCGCCATGTAGAGAACAAGTGGGGGACCTAAAACAGTCTGATATCAAAGGCGTAGATGCACTCCAACAACCGGGTCTAGCCCTTCCCATCTCCGCTTGCATTTATGATTGCTGACAAGGGCATGTACAACAGGCCAGAAAGACGGACAAGTTCTTCTTGTGCGAGAGGGTCAATCTGTCGATGCATATCAGGTAATATTTAGCTATGGTCAATGATAACCTTTGCTGAAACGTCTTCAAAGTGGGATAGTTTGTCACGTACTTGGGCGAAGGCAGGTCAAGTTGTTGATGCAGTAGGATCTGGCCGGAAGCAACTTTATGAGGGAAAAGAATACGATTACGTCTTCGACGTCGACATACAGGAAGGCGTGCCCCCTTTGAAGTTGCCGTACAACGCCTCCGGTAGGTGATTCCCTTATTTTGGACAACATTGTGCTAAAGAATATACAGAGAACCCCTTTGAAGCCGCGCAGCGTTTCTTACACGCTCACGAGTTGCCGCTCACTTATATTGATCAAGTTGTGAGTTTCATAGAAAAAAACACGGCCGGGATTAGCATAGGAACTTCAAACCAATTTGTCGATCCATACACCGGTTGGTAGTTCCTTTGTCATGGTTCCCCATATCGTACTTAACTATGCTAGGTAACTCTCGTTATCAAAGTACTGGGAACAGTTTCGTCCACCCGGCAGGTAACCCAAGTACCTACGTCGATCCGTTTACTGGCGCATCGCGGTATTCAGGTACACCGTCACAAGTACAACCGACTGTTGCGCCTCCTGTTCCCACACGTGTCCTCCCCATTGTGAGTTCATTGCGCCACATCCCCAGATTACTCGCTGAGCTGGTTGGGGTGGTTCTAGCCAGCCCCCATACCATTCAAACAAGCAAATGTTCCTGCAATGCGAAACAAGACGTATCAAATCAACGATGCTCTGAGAATGGAAATTGTATGTTCGTCTTTGATGCTGTTAGCCTAACTGACACCATACCAGTCGACGTCAGCACTTGCTATCTCCTCCCAAGAAATGTATTCGGTGGATCAATCATTTGATTATCTCACTTGTGCAACTAGCTCTCCGCCACGATCCTCTTCTCCCCCGGATAACTCTCATGTGGATACTATCATGCAAATTCTTGAACGTTGGCCAGTATCCCAACGATACCCCGGTACCTCCTATGCATTTTCACTCTTCACTTTTCAACTGATATTCACAAACAGTCATCGACTTGGCTCGGTTGATGAGTGCATTCGCCCCCTTTGCTTATGGTGAACTTGGTCAAGGATTGAGCTTTTTCAACGCCTTGTTGGATGCAGCAGAGTGGTCGGAGCGATGGACACTTCCGCTCTCGAAGAGTCAAGAGACTAATATTTTACTTGCGCTGCGAGGTATCGCCAATGGATTTCAGGTGCTTGATTCGCGTGCATCACCATTGGACTGGGCACAGCCAGTACGCGGTATCTCGAACCACTGGACACTCCGAGCTTACTAACACGTCAATCTCCGTCAGATATTCGAGAGACTCCTGCAGGTTCCTTATGTATCCCTTACAAAACCTCAAAGGATTGTGATGGCTACAATCGTGTTCAAGTATGTACCAACCTTATTAGATGCAGGCGCGTAATCAAGTGACGATGCACGCAGCTTTTCTTGTGTCTCACTTACGGGCGATATTAACCCCGAAGTGCGAGCTGTTCATTTGAGGTTAATTACACAGGTGCGCAAGGCTTTTTTTCGCCTCTACGTGATACTCACTCACCTCGACAAGATTCTATCCGAAGAAAACAGCGACTTCGAGGCTATCTACCGGGCTTTAGCTGCTCTGGGGAACTTCGTGAGTCTTTTCTCGGCTCTTTCTCTTTTTCAGAGAATATGCGCATTGTTTACTCTATGACTCCCCAGCTACACGCGTCAAAGACGAAAGGATCTCCGCCAGATACCATGCAAACACAAGAGCTCCGAGCACTTGTTTTGTCACTAGTCTCCAAAAGTGCGGAGGAGCGGGTGAAGAACATTGGACAAGAACTTGTACACCATCTGCAGTAATTAGGTTGTAGGCGAAATTTCTCAGGTTTTGGAGGATTATACGGCGATTATATAATGCAGCTACATAAACCGTGATGGTCATACTTACATGTCACTGGAGGACAGTTTTCCCAAAGGGAAACCCCTGAATAAAACTGGAAAAAGTGGTTAAATTGCATTATAATGGTCTGGACCTGTAAAATTCTCCCGTGTAATAATTCGGTCAGCAAAATCATAGGATTTTAGTGGATTTGAATGGGATTTTAATACTTGATGTAGCGATGGTTGAACTGTGGCATGAGGGAAACCCTTATTTGTAGAAACATGATCGGTCCGACGCGTTATGGACATCTAAACCCAGGACCACCGAAAATCCCTATAAATGCCTGGGCCGAAAATCAGTGATTTTGGCTGTTTGTGTGTGGCCAGTTTTTGGTTGTTTTTAGGCCGTTTTCGTGTGATTTTGACCCAGGGCCTGGTACTGAGGCCTGTTCTAATGGCCCAGGCCTAATACAGTAAGTATATATATATATATATATATGATTCTATCATTTCCCCAAGCCCCCCAACGTCCCGGCGCAGCATGTCAGACATTGTTTTCAAGGTTATAGGAGCCCAAAACTCATTCTCCCTCTTCCTTGCTACTCGCCATCTCGCCACCCACATCCTTTTCCTTGCCCTTTCCCCTTTCCCTTCCCTTCTTGTATTCAAAGGTTTCACGGCCTTCTCCAGAACAAGTTAACTTGATGCTTCATGAGTGTTTGAAAAAGCTCAAACAAAGGAGCGGGGAGTTCAAATTCCTCAAAGCCATATTCAGTGGGCTTTGGGGCTGGCATACAATGTTATTCATAGGCAAATGAATGACTATGTTACCTTAGGACACCTTGGACAGTTGTCAGATGATCAATTCAAGATGCAAGAGTAGTACAGAAACAAAGTGAAAAATTAAAGTGAAAAATGAAAAAAATTCTGCTAACATCCACTCCATGACAAGCAGATTGCAAGCCATAGGAGGTTATAGTGATCTGCTTACATTCTCAGGCACTGACAATGTAGACCCATAGCCGTACATGTTTCGTGCGAAAATGGACCTCTATTCTTGCGAAAGTGGCTAGGCCTTGAGAGACCCGATTCGTGTGTAAAATACCAGGCATAAGTTGAAATTTCGTCCAGTTTTCGTGTGGCTCCAGCCCAGGCATATATAGGGATTTTCGGGGGTACTTTAGAACCAAAGTCGCTATACAAGAAATCGAAAACAGTCCCTCAGAAACAGCCATTATAGACCTCACGGACCTGTGGACGCGTCGAACTCCTTCCAAGGTTTGCGCCAACTTGAGTCGGCAGGCTTAGTTTCAAAGATCCCGAATGTCATCTGGGGAACTTTGGCTTTATCGCACTACCATGTACCGACTGTTATTCTGGTGAGCCATTTTGTTTATATATGCCAGGATCTCTTCAATTCCAGTGATGCAGGAAATAGCTGTCGTTGTACCAGACAAATGCTTTGATTCTGCTATCGAGGTCATTCTACTACTGATGCGCGTAGATGTTTATGCCAAGAAGAATCCCGACTCATACGTGCCACTCATTTCTCGTTCCAGTACCTCCTGTGCGTTGGTTGTTCACCAAGACATTTAGGATAGACCTCTGGTCGCAGTCTTCCGCGTTGTGGCGATTGCAAATATCTCCCTCGAGCTTGAACCTGATCTCTCAGCAGGTCACACTACCAACTACAGGAGAAACCTGCACCGTCTACTTCCCAAAGCTGCACAAGCTCATCGAAGGTCATATGCTTCTAGCCATGCATGATTATGGGACGATCTACTCGCCGTGACGCACACACCAAATTAACTACCTTCGCCAGTATGCTGATCCTAAACTAGAAGGTTGTAAAGAGCTTGATGATGGGGCTGAGAGCGCGGTCGTGACGGAGATTACAAGTCGGACGGTTGGCTTAGGATGATATCGTGGAGGCAAAGTACTCTGTTTATTTGAAATATGCAATTAGTATCGTAGATTTCTGCCATAGCTTTTGTTTCTTATACTTGTAGCCTGGGTATGTGTGAATCTGTGCGTCTACTAAAGCCATGCAATAATTACGGGTAAGGCAAGATTGATATACTAATGTATAAGGTATTACTTCAAGGTTGAATTTCCTCATAAGCGGATCCTCGAGTCAGCCCGATAACTGCAGAACGAATTCATTGAGCATCGCTTTTGGAGTGTCCACGCCGGTTGCTCACAACTTTGAATAATGCCAGACAAAATCGCATGACCAATTAATCCATGTCCGAAACGCCCAGACCTTTACATGATCGTCATCATCGATCCATCATGAACCGGCTAGCTATCTCTACCACGGAATTCGGACAGATGCTCCATGCATGCCGTCCTCCTGATGGTTGGGGCAATTCAATAGGTCTCCAACCTGTTTCTTTACTTAAAGGAAACTGATCTCATAACCTCGACGTTGCAGCGGTCGCTCATTCTGGGGGGGCTGACTCTACTTGCCTGCTCTACCTCCTGCATTGTTGGCTCTCACAGCGGGGTCCACATGATAACCCACTGTGCATGCTCTCATTGTCTGTCGACCATTCCCTACAACCGGGGTCTTCAGCGGTAGCGGGGCTCTGTCGTCAATTTGCCAAGAGCCTGCACATCCCGTCTCAGATCCTCCGCATTCCATGGTCGCTGCCTCCATTCCCTGATCGTCCGGAGACCCAAGGGGGCCCCGTTGAAACTGCAGCACGCCGGGCGCGCTATCGAGTTCTATTTGATGCTATGCGAAACAACCATGTATCTGTTCTTGCTATGGGACATCATGCAGATGACCAGGTGGAGACTTTGATCATGAGGCTTGCTCGAACCAGAGCGTCTGGCAGCCCAGTAGGTATGCGTCGCTGCCGTCGCTGGGGTATGGGTTCCTCTTCCCAGAGCCTGGACTGGGCAGGTTCATCTGGCATGGATCATTGGGTCGTGAGGCCTTTGCTAGATGTTCCTAAAGTGAGTATAATGTCTTTGAAATTGACAAAGCACCCGAACCGGACATCAATTTCTTGTAGGATCGCATTCTTGCAACTTGCGAATTACATGGATTACACTACATGGATGATCCTACAAACTTTCAGCCAATGTTGACACCACGCAATTTTGTGCGACGCTGCCTGTCAGGACTCCCCATACATCAGGTTTGTGGTTGAGGACTCTGTCCCAGCCATTCAAAGTGATCCATCTGTGTAGGATCTTGTGGACAAATCAAAAAGAACACCGTACGATGTAGACAAAGTAAAGCAAGCTGTTGATGAACTTGACGCGATATCCATCCAAAACTCTGGAATATCTACAAAGGCACCTCTCGTTTCAAGACTACATACTGCGGCGAGCTATGTCTCACAACATCGTGATCGTGTAGAAGCAGAAGGTGAGACATAGAAGCCTCAGTCAGCCAACGGCTAACCGGTCTTGATACAGCAACCCAGTATCTTACAACGTTCAAGAAGCCTTCTCCTCCCTCAACACTACTGCTTACGCCTTCAAATGAATCTATCCCTACAGATGATGTACAGCGAGCAGTCGTTCTCCGCATAATTCGCTTCATCTCCCCGAGACCATGGGGTGCACCAGACTCAGAAGCCTCACGTCGGTCATCGTCTTTGCATCTCATCTCCAGCAAGCTTTGGAGTTCTAACTCGGAGTCTAAGCAAACATTTTGCGCGGGTAGTGAAGTGATTTGGAGGCCGGTGTTTCTTAGAGCTGATGGTTCTATGCGTATGGACCACGACGGAAATACACCGCGGGGTAGGCCGGGGTGGCTCGCCTCTCGACAACCACCCATCAAACGGACCCGAGTGCTGTCGCCATGCGTGCAGGACATTTCGGCGCTCCTCGCACAAAACACAGAGTCTGAGCTTTTGTGGGACAACCGATATTTGTTGACATTAAGACCACGTCTATTGCCTACGGAAATACTGTATCCTTGCAGATCGGAGGGATCGGTCATGATCGTCCCGCATGGCAGGTGGCTCCTCCCAAAGATCGTCTGGCTGCACGCAAAGCAAAACGACCTGGTGCTAGGAGGTGTGGGTCTGGACGTTCGAGATAGGCCAACCGGGTGCTTAAGTTCTGCATGGGTGGATTTCCGTTGGATACGCTCATTAGGGGCAATATGACTAGATACATCACAAATATCTATATCCCTCCTCCTCGCTTCTAGTGGGACGGAATCTTTCTAGGGTGTGATTATCCTAGTGACAACAAAAAATGACTTCATGGTAGAGCGATAGTTTCCGGCCTCAGGTAAATTTGATGCTATGACTCTGCATCTATCAAAACAAAAAGGGATGAGTTGTCGAGTAGAATATACCGGAGAAGGAAAAGGTGTACCGTTATTTCTCCACCACGGTAACTTCCCCGCTTCTTTTTATTCTTCTCCTTTCTGAAACTGTCGCCTCGTGTAACTATGAGATCCTGATTAGCCCGAGCTCCATAGTCATTTGCCGACGCCCCCTATTCATTTATATTTATTTAATGCACGGAAGCCAAAGTGGAGACATACCCTAGCTACAAAGCCATTGTCTTTGAGGCGATCATCATGAAATTCCACCGTGTCCGCTTTGATGCGCTGGAAAGGCGTGTTACTCTTACGAGACCGTTTGCCATTTTGGTTTGGACCTGGGCTAGAAGTTTCCACTGCCACGGCCGTGACGATAGCATTTCCACTCCCTGAGATCCGTCGCTTTTTACCCGCCCTTACGGTAGTAGGATTTGACACGTCCGTGACGACAGTCGCTCCTACAATCTGTGTTCGAACCGCAGTCTGACCTGTTTTAATTGAGTTTGCCCGAGACTCGGAATTGCTCGTGTCACTATCGGAATTACTCGACTTGGAAGATATAGACTTTGTGGTATTTTCCACCCTTTGGGATATCAAGTTGTTAGGCTTCTGCTGGGCCGTGTCTTGGAGGGCTCTAGATTTGGGCTTGTGGTTTAACACCACAGCTTGGGGCGCAACAGCTTTCCCATTAGCTTTGGCTGCCTTAGCAGCTTTTTGGGAATCTAGACCACTTTTCGAAACCTGGGGCTTGTCTGAATTCGATGAATCGGTAGAAAAGTCCGCTACTGGAAGTCAGTAAGGATACCCTTTGTTGAGTGGAAACGCACAGTCAGAGCTTAAGCTGGATTTCGACGAGCTGGAATCGGAGTCCGAGGTGACAACAGCTACAATTCCAGAGGTCAGTTGATAATGATTCACTGAGAAAACACATACATGTGGAGTCACTCGAGTCACTGTCAGATGAAGCTGCGACACAGTCAAAAGAGGTGAAAAACCATGTGATAAATACATACACTCACAGCCAGAATCAGACTCAGGGCTCGAATGGTTCTTGCTGTATACTGATTGATGAATATATACCCTGAGGGCGAAGTCGGATTGACTGACACATCCGCCTCTCTCTTCGCTTTCCACCACTTCACTATTTCATCCAATGAAGTTTCATCAACCGTCACGCCATCCTTGAGTACAACAACCTCCTTTGCGGCCTTCTTTACTGCTGCAGCTGCCTTCTCATGGGATCGTGCTGTTAAGAATGAGTAGACTAGAGTGTATGTGGCTATTAACCATATCAGGGAGAGAATAGTGAGTTTATTACGACGTTAAAATAAATACGAAACTGTCTACCTGCAAGACTGCCATCGGAATTCGACTCACTCTTAGTTGCAGTTTTTGCTACCATGCTTTTAGATCGTCCACAAGCACCCACAAACCAGTCGACTACAGTCTATCATGAGCGACGTCAAGGGGCTTGACGCTTCCCAAACAAAATTTGATGGATCCCCCTTGCGTATAGGAATCGTTCATGGACGCTGGAATGCTACTGTGGTCGAGTCACTGCTCAAAGGCGCCCTTGCGAAGCTGTATGAGAGCGGGGTAAAACCTCAGAACATTGTGGTTCAGAACGTCCCTGGAAGCTATGAACTACCCTTCGCTTGCAAAAAGTGAGCATAACCTGTGTCTGTTCGGAGAAGAGACTAAACTATGTACGAAGAATGATTTCTGGCTCCCATGTCCAAGCCAATGCAGGTGCTGAAGATCTAATGAGCGAATCATTCAACCCATCGTCCGCAAGTGCCCCAATGCCTAGTCAGCCCTTCGACGCAGTAATTGCCCTAGGTGTTTTGATAAAAGGATCAACAATGCACTTCGAATACATCTCTGACGCAGTATCGCATGGCCTGATGAGGGTACAGCTTGATTCTGGGATCCCTGTCATCTTTGGTGTCCTTACGGCACTGACTGACGACCAGGCGTTAGAGCGTGCAGGCATGGGGAGAGGGGCTGATAAGGGGCACAATCATGGTGAAGACTATGGGGCGGCTGCAGTCGAAATGGGCAGTCATAGTCGGCGGTGGGCGACAGGCATGTTCTGAATAAGTACCATCTGATATATCTCAACGTTGCATTATAACTATGCTGTCTTATCGATACTTATATACTGTAAATGTAGCCCATCATTTGATGTTTCTACCCTTTTGGTACAGTATTACAAACGGCTGCATTGCTTACAAGTTCTCACGGACGTCGACTTCCACTACGAGGATGCCCGCTGGATAGTCAGGTCTTATTAACCCAAAAGCGACATCGAACTGGGTGACATCGAAATGAAGAAAAAGGTTTTCTTGCCTGCTTTACTAGGGCGGAACTGGCTTATTAGAGCTTTTGCAGGTACTGCTGATGGGGAAGAGTGGGAGTGGTAAAACATCTATGCGTTCCGTCATATTGTGAGTACATGCGGAGCTGAATCAAAAGGATGCTCACAAGTATGGTACAGCTCCAACAACCCTGCTTCGCTTACCGGTCGTTTGGGTGCGACTATCGATGTTGAGCAGAACCATGTCCGGTTTCTTGGGGACCTTATTCTCAACCTTTGGGACTGCGGTGGCCAGGAATCTTTCATGGAACATTATCTGACAACCCAACGATCCACAATCTTTCAGTATGTAGGGGTTTTGATCTACGTCTTCGACGTGGAGTCACGAGAGATGGACAAGGACCTCCAGTACTATGTCAACTGTCTCAAGTCCCTTTCAACCTTCAGCCCAGATGCTAGTATATTCGTCCTGGTACACAAGATGGATCTTGTGCGCGGCGATAGACAGGCTGTTTTCAGAAGGAAGGAGAACGAGCTACGAGCCGCCGGTGGCGATGTTGATATCACTGTATTTGGTACGAGCATTTGGAATGAAAGTCTGTACAAGGTGGGAAGCAGTGACTGTTATTCGAGCGGCATACTTCATGAGATGGCAATTTCATTCACAGGCCTGGTCTCGGATCGTTCACAACCTGATACCAAACGCACCCATCCTCGCACAACACCTTGCCATCTTTGGGGAAGCCTGTGGAGCAACGGAGGTCGTTTTGTTCGAGCGCACA
>QFFB01023012.1:0-10047 GCA_003316465.1 Ramaria cf. rubripermanens
CCTCCACTGCTGCCTATCTGGCATCTTTGGCCTGGGCAAGTTCGAGCTCCTTCTGGAGCTCCACCACCTTGTGTGTGATTTTGGATGATAGGGTGGAGGTGCTCAACATTTTTGGGTCATGGGTGGTTATGGGTAGCAGAAGAAGAAATTTTCCTGAGTCCTTCTGACCCCCTTGCTCCTTATACTGATTGCTGAATCTCTGATTTATATTCCCATGGTTATATCCATGGGCCTTGTGGGCTTGGCCCTTGAAGGGGGGATACTGTTAGATCCCTGAGATCTAACACCAAGGTTCCAAACCTTCGGACCTCCAAGCTCTGAAGTAACTATTGTGTTCTGTTTTAGTCCTTGTTATTTGCCTCTTAAAGTATAATCCTCATTCACAACCCAAAGTAGAATACTTGTACCTTGCTTGATCTGAACCTCCAACCCTATTCTGAACTCTGATTATTATTTGACTCTTATATCCTTCTTGTTCTACATTTATGTCTTTCTTATTACACATTCTTAGGATACAATTAGGATACAAGATATTAATAGTCCTCCAATCTTATATCCATTCTTTAGTTCAAATATCAACTTATTTCCCATTACCAACATCCAGTCTTCTTGCATCACTATCTCCATAGTTAGATACTACTAGTGATACCTCTGAGTCCAAGCCTCCAGATAATCTCCAATACTCAGATCTCCAAGATTAGGGACTGAACAATAGTAGGTGGTGCAACCCATAAGTTAAAGCCAAGTCCCTACCCCCCTCACATTACTTCAAAGTCTGACCTCCGAGTCTCCAACCTCTGAAGATCCAGGTAATGGCCATGAACTTAGCATTGGGCTTGGGCTAAGGATACCTTGGGGATAGCTCAGACAAGGTCAGGCTTGTGGCACAGGGTACAGAATGGGGTTAATACCAGTTATGGTTACTGGAGATCCATGAGGGACCAGATCATGACAGACTTAGATATAATGACATAAGCAAACCAAAGCTAATATATTTTTTATTTTTCATGTGAGCATGTGCACTCACATACAAAAAACCATTGGTTGCAAGAAAATGTGGTATGTATTTTTTTTTCACAGTAAAGTAGATTAAGTATAAATCTAATGCAAGGAGATAGTTTCAGGCCAGGGTTTTCCAGGCTTGAATGGCAAAGGTATGCACAAAATCTATTTCCAGAAAAGTGGAAAGCTCAAGAATATCGTTAAGGGCTTAAATATCTGGCATTTGAGTAGGTGCTTTGGATCTGACAATATCATTAGGAAGAATTTGTAATTCACATAGTATTATACTTATCTATGAACCAGCACAGAAGGTTGTTGAACTTGGAGACCATAAATGGCTCCTGGAGACAAATAGGATTCTCATTGGACTTTCCGTCCTCAATACTCCCTTCTCCCTTGTTCAAGGGCATAGCCAACATGTTGTATAATACAATGGATGAGGACTGAAGGAGTGAGGTATGATATTTGTAAAGAATATTATCAATCTATCAAACCCAGATACTGAACATGATATCAGTATAGTGTGAATAGAATAGATACCAGGATAGTTATAGATCCATCATCAAAATAGTAAATTACATGTCTAATAATAACTATCTTGAGTGAGAGTACTTGATGGCAGCTGGAAACTAAGTTATGGTGAAATCTGAACAGAAGTCCAAATGGGTGCTTGTAGACATGTCACATGACCTCCGGAGTTCACCATAACTCAGTGTGGGAGATAGTGACAAAGCATAGGTGCTCATAGACACATCACATGACCTTCAGAGTAGTAGTGTTCAGGCTCAGCTTTGGCTTGAAAGCCATTGCCTTGGCTTGGCTTCAGTTGGCTCAGGCTTGGTGAACACAGCAGCCAGGTCCACCTTCCCAGGCTGTGGCTTGGCTTGGCTTGGCCTGGGCTTGCACCCAGGCTTCAACAATAAAAAGTAGCTATGGGTATATAGACAGACTCTAGCTACATTGCACTATTATCAATATCTAATTCAGCATCTGTAACAATACTTTCATCCCAAGTTAGATGAGCTACCTCCCCTGACACTACCTTATGCTCCAAGGCTGTTTCAACTGTTGAGCACGGTGTGGTTTCATGGAATATCAGTTCATGCCAAAGCATGCACTTGAGGAATTGGAGAGCCTCCACTATGTCATCCTTGAGACAGCTATGGCACTTGCTGATGGTGATTCCTGCCAAGGAAAAGGCATACTCACTTGATACCAAAGATGCCATTATTGACAGATAATCAGCAGCTAACAAGGCTTAAACAGGGAGGTGCTTGAAATTCAGCTGATGGATAAATAGGTGCAATGGAAGTGCTGCAAGGGAGGCATTACTTGGGTCCGTGACCTTTTCAGTAGTGGTAATCTTTTGCTTGGGACAACTACTGTTACTGGACATAGCCTTTGTATGGTTAGGGATCCAGAAGGGATGTGTTGCTAGAGCTGGTAGATAGTTTGAACTCTACTGTAAACTGTTTTTCTTTGGAAATGTTACAATCATATATGTCTTTGCCATTGCTACATATGGAAGCCCAGGCTCTGGGCCTCAAATTCCTCGGGCCAGACCCATTCTACAGGCTCATACTGGGCTTGGGTCTGGCTTGGCCTGCCTCAAATAGGCTTGGCTTAGCTTGGCTCTGGGCTTCAACCCTGACCTGGCATATCACTACTTCAGAGTTCACCCTGGGAATGTGTTACTCATCCTTTGGAGTTGCATGCAATTGGCAATTCAAAAGCTGAAATCCAGGGTAATCAGACTCTCATGTAAGGCCCTATATATTTTATATAATAATTTAAAGAGATCTCATCCATCATACTAGTGAGAAAAATCTCTATTTATATCTGTTCTGAGGCTAGTAAATCATTGGTTATGAGAGAGCATGGTCAGGTGATAGGTCTCAAACTCTGCTCACAAGCATTCACTGTGCTGCAGTGGAATGGCACATGTGGAACCATTAGGGCATGCATGCTGCATTTTTGTGCAAATGGACCACTATAATTGTTTGCTGCTTCCTTCTTGGTCATATCCTCATCCTTTTCTCTGTTTTCCTCCCTGCCTGCTCCTACTCTGTCCCTGTTAAGTTCGTGGATGTTACCCGGAACTTCGGAGGTCGGAGACTCAGAGGTCGGACTTCAAAGTAATGCAAAGGGGGTAGGGACTAGGCTTCAACTTATGGGTTGCACCACCTACTATTGTTTGGTCCCTAATTTCAGAGATTGGAGTATTGGAGGTAGCCCGGAGGTTCAGACGTGGGGCTATCACTAATAGTATCTAACTACGGAGATAGTGATGCGAGAAGACTGGAGGTTGGTAATGGGGAAATAAGTTGATATTCAAACTAAAGAAGCATATACAAGATTAGAGGACTATTAATACCTCGTAACCTAATTGTATCCTAAGAATATATAACAAGAAAGACATAAATGTAGGACAAGAAGGATATAAGAGTCAAATAATAATTGGAGTTTGGAATAGGGTTGGAGGCTCAGATCAAAGGAAGTACAAGTATTCTACTTTGGGTTGTGAATGAGGATTATACTTTAAGAGGCAAACAACAAGAACTAAAACAGAATATAATAGTTACTTCAGGGTTCAGAGGTCTGAAGGTTTGGAATCTCGGTGTTAGATCTCAGGGATCTAACAGTCCCTTCCTTTCCCCACTCCCTTTCCATGTCCAATGATGTTCTGTATGTTCCTTTACTCTCCTATTTGCATGTGCTATTGATTTCTTTCGTGGCATGGCTAGGTCTTATGTGATGTGCAGGCCTCTACTAAAGCAAAGTTGTGTGCCTCACATATTTAATTGCCAATGTACCAATAACTCAACTTATTAAAATTGAAATGTAGCACATGTTCTACTATCACCGATCAGGATGTGGATCACTTTCCTCATTTTATTAATAAATAATTAGATACTTGAATTGATTTTTTAAAAATTTGTGAGAATCTTTAATTGCATGTAAATTATATGCCTATCAACTTTTATTACCAAACAAGTCAGAGTTCGTGTTGCCAGAGACATCCGATGTGCGAGACAGGATGTGGATCAGGATGCCGGTGATTTTTGGTCACATTTGGTCATGATTGTTAACATTTGCTGCAGCCTGCTGGGCTGTCACACTCTGCATGCTTGAAAGTGAATCTGGCTATCCAGGCAGTGGACTAAGACCGGCACCGTGTATATAATGTGTTTTACATACAATATATGAGATATGATTTTTACCAATTATTTTAAGGCTGAATAACCACATTGGGGGGCTAAAAGCATGTGCTGCCTGCATATATAGCCCCCCCATCTTCCAACACAGCTGCTTTTTTTCATCAAAAAAATGTAGTTATATTCTTAATATGTTAATCATAATTATCAATAATTTTTGGTGCCCCCAAATGTTCCAGGGGTGGTGGAATGTGCAAGTGATCCACATCCTGATTGGTGATAGTATAAGGAGTGAGCAGTTGTGAGGGCAACACTGGTGACAAAGCCACAGCCTAAAGATACTCAAGAAGATAAGAGCCAATACAGGACAATGACCAACTGTGCAGTGGATATCCTTAGTCTATGGAGGATGGCTAGAAACTATCAGAAGTATCCAATTCTAATATTTTAAGGTCATTCAAATACTTGACATTATTCTAAACATAATATGGATTTCTAAACATAATTTGGATTTTAAAACTTTTGGAATTTTTAAAACTTATTTATACATTATAAAACAAAGCATTCTTCAAAAGTTGAATGGATTATAACACAATCTGGTGAGTTAGAACTTTAAGAACTTCAAAAGGTATACTCCCTTAGATAGTATATTTTATACACATGTATGCCATTGACATCTTTAAATACATATGTGCTTGGAATAGGTCAGTTAATTAGGAGGGATTTATACTTGATTCAACATACAAAGAACACCTAGATGGTTTGCTCAATAAGGAAAGCTGTAGGATGAAAATCTCCAATAGTATCTCACATACAGTATTTTACATGGAAATAACTACATTAGTTTTTAAAAAATGAAGTACTAACAAAAGTATTAGCATATATCTATAAAAAGAAGGAAATTATATACAATGGATTCTATTAAATGACTCTGAATTGTATAGTATGTAACATGGAGAACTATTTCTCATAATTTCTTTTTAACAATGTCTTAGAGTAGATATCACTATTTAAAGATGGAGTTTTATAGGAATGTAACTTTTATTAGTAAGTGTCCAATATGATAGTAATTACAAACATCCTCCCATATGTCTACCAATGATAGATATATGGAGACTTGCCTGTGGAGTGGATATCCTCAGAGATCAAGCTGAGGAATTGCCACCACACTGGCAGTGCTTACATAATCAGGGGAGATAGAAACTCATGGAAGGTCATAGAAGATCCAGAAACTTGGAGAACCAGGAACTTAGAAGGCAAACCAGTGAACCCTAACACTATCATACAAATAGCACTCAACACCCAACACCACCTTGCTTTCACATGGCAGTGGGTCTCCACTTTTAAATTCACTTTATAACTGACACAATTACGTTTTCGTTGTGGAAAGAGACCGTAACATCGTTCCTCAGTTTCACGGGAACAATGGGAGCCTGGAAAGGTTGGCGGGAAGAACTATGGCCAGAGTCTGGCACAGACGCGCTTTGTCACAATAGTCACAAATATGGGGAAAGCACTTTTCAACCAAAAAAATTCCATGGCCCCAAAATGATTTGCGCTATATGGCGGATCGCGAGGAGGCTTGTGCAATGAACAAGATAGACACAGATTGAGTGGGTACTGAGACTCTCAATCAAACTCTCCATCAATCATCAATTTTTGTAATTCTTCAGCACTTAGCAAGTCACCCTCTTCCACCTAAGTGCATATTCCGTCATCAGTTCCCCCACGATGAGGAAACAGCTCATAAAGCGGTAAAGAAACGAGATCTTGCCTGAAACCCTCCAATGGTATCTGCTTCTGGACCATTTGTCTCTTTCGGCAATGTCCAATCCCGCTCAGGCGTAGCAGACATCAATGCCCCTTCACCCGCGAGTTTGTCGGCGCCCTCGTTGCCAATATTACCTGCGTGTCCTCGCACATGTTGTAGTTGGACCATCTGTCCCAGTCGGGCGCGTTGATCCAACAGGTAGGAAAGGTATAGAATGACAGCTTTGTTCTTGACGTCTTGGCCCTTAGCGGTCTTCCATCCACGTTTCTTCCAGGAAGGTATCCAGTCTCGCACAGCTGTATGAAACCGCGATGAAGTCAAAATTATAAAGGTTCCAGTTTAAAGCCTACATGAAATGGAGTATGAAGAGTCTGTCTTGATCAATAGAGGTTTGATACTGTGAGGGGCTGTTTCCAGAAGACGAATAATGGCCTAAGAGATATCACAAAGGTGAAAACCATGACATGAGCGAGTGACAGATGGACAAACGATTAGCTCGGCGCGATTGTTCGTCTGGTCCCCAGGACACCGTTCAGCCAAGTTCCTTACAGAAGCACATAGTCAACGACCATCTTACAAGCATCCAGCTTTCAGGTCACCTGGGATCATTTTGACCCCACCACACACCTATCCCGGCAATGGCACCTACGTGGCCATTCCCCTGGCACGCACCATCCGTGTATACAAGTTCCCACTGGCTCTCATCGATAAATTCATCTGCTTTCTGTTTTCCCAGTTTCCTTGTCATATATGTCGTCTTATCCGATGCATTCAAAACATCTCTTGACTTGGAGGACACGGCCTTTCCATTTGCAGCTGAAGCTGTAGCTCGCCTTCCAGAGCCAGATTTAACAAACGCCTCTGCCTCTGCCTGAGTAGAAAACTTCTTGAATTGGGATTTTGGGTATCCTTTGGTCTGTTGTTGACAGTCAGCCCTAATCTCACATAAGTATCCTGCACCGACAGCCGAGAACCTATGTTCGAATTCACCATGATGAATAAATTCCAGGTTGGTGACCCACGTGTACCGCATAGAACGCCGTTTTACTGGCCTTGGGCATGATACTCGTCTTTAAAGGTTTTTTAAAGTATATGCAGATGCGGGGTCGATACCAAGAGATGCGCGATCGCAAAGCTTTGGTGGAGGCCAGAGCGACTCAGAGCGCCCGCCTCTAATTACATAATGAATGGCCCTGGCAAGCTGACACCACCGGGTGAGTTCTTCAATTACGGGACTCATTGAAAACCATAGCGCGAGACCAATGAGATCACGCTAGCCATGCGATATATTGCAGAGATCCTAAGCAGCCCTTAGGTTGTCGGTATCAAGCGCAAGCTACTTTACGAGGACAGCGAAGAATCTGTAGTATGTACTCACACACGTGGGTAAGGGTAAACTAAAGGGGGTGTCGTCCTGGTACTCCAGCTGTCACAACAAGAAACCTTTTTTGCTCATAGTCCTGGACAGTATCGGGCGATCCACCCTTTGAATCCCGAATAGCCAAACAACTCCGGTCGCTGGACAATGTAGATATTGGCTAAGATGTCTCAAACGTCTTGTCGCGGCAGCGTACACCGGAAATCATCAGCACTGTGACGAAGAGTTGGGTGAGTACTGCAAATACCTTCAATTCCTCCACGCTTGGGAGGACCTGACGATCGGCATCTAAGTTATCCCCGTTCTCGACAGTCGATCGACCGATCTGAGTTCGTCTTGGAGTGGGTGTTGAGCCAATCTCAAGCCGAAGTACGCTTTAGTTCGTCTTGGGCCGAACACGATCCTAAGACGAGTGGCAGCAAGGCAACACTTTTCGACCTGAAATTTCAGTGCCAAGAACCATTCCCTGACATCTGGTATGGTTGTTTTGTCATAGCTGCTGGCGAACAGCAGTATCGTTGTATATTCCGGTATTGCAAACATACATCGTTTGTGAGATTAGATGACGTGCGAACGCATGTGCACCAACATTTCAGGTACGGATATAGCCTGTCCAGCACTTTCTTTCTTTCTTCATCGAACCATCAGTGGCAAATTTATACAAGCTTAAAGGTGACGCCGACAGCCACGCCAGGACGCACAATGAAGGCCTGGGTTCGAATTAATGTCAGTTTTGGTGAGCGACTCGGCACCAGTGCGCGCTGCATTCTATTGATTATTTCCCTTGCAAGTGGAAACAGGCTGACACTGCGGGAAGAATCCCCACCTCTAGGATGTGGTGGACCCAATACATATATAGATTATCAGGACATTCCTCCACTTCTTGACCACCATTAAGCCCACATATATTTATGGTGGGAGGGGTACTGTCAAGACCCACATCTATTTATAGGGTTTTCCAATAATATAAGTGGCGGCAATTCCACGTCTAATATGCACAACGTCACCGCGAATATTTATAAGATTGACCACATCTTCGAATTGTGGTGATTCCAATAGTTATATATACAGTATCTCCTCAAGTAATACAATAGTAGAGTGTATATGTTACTAATAATTATCAAGTTTGATAATGATTTATTATCAACATGTAATATAAGTGCCAGAGAAGATAATATTTCCAAGCAAGATATTAGGCTGAACACATGACCCACACGTTTTCGCGTCTTCAAACTGTCTCACCCACTCTCACCCGCATTCTATGCCAGCGAGTGCAGCAACTCCCAACTTCTTGCCGGCCTCTCATGCCCCCTGACCATTCCAAGAAACAGTTCCTTATAGCAACACTCATACCCTACCTCCTCAACACTCCACCACCCCTCCCCACAATACCATTAAATGATGCTGGAACAAATGTTGCTACAACCAGTGCACATGCCTTTCTACTCAGGAAATACAACCAGAGACCACACCCCAGAATTGGAGGCCAGCGCATCATCAAGGAGTACCTAGAGAGCATCATGGAGGCAGAGTGTATATGGCAGTTCAGGTGATCATTCTTACTACTTTTGATGCGCTGTGTAAATTTACTTGCATGTCAGGTTCTCCTTGGCACAACTGCAGCACCTCAGCATTGTGCTAGAACTCCCAAATCCTTTGATCACAAAGCATGGTTACCGATTGTTGGCTCTGGAATCACTATCCCTTCTTTGTGCTTGACTTCACAGCCCCGAGGACCAATGGTCACTGGCCACAAAATATGCATGTCCACAGTCATCTATTTTGGAGATTGTCAATGAAACAGCTCTTTCATCAATGCAAAATGGGGTCACCTCCTGGGATGGGATTACAATGGGCTTCTCAAACCAACCAACCTCCAGACATATGCAGGCAAGCTGTATAAGTTTGGGGCACCAACACATTCGGTCTTTGGTTTTATTGACTGCACAAACTGACAGACTTGCAGGCCTGTTTACCAAGAGGAGTTAGTATACACTGGGTACAAAAAGTACCATGGAATGAAGTTCCAAGGCATGGTGATTCCTAATGGACTTATCACTCACCTTGCAGGCTGTAAGGGGAACCTCTGTGAAGCTTGCAAAATCCTTGCGAACTCCTTACGGAGCCTTCACACCTTACATTCCACTCCATGTGAACATTCCCACACTCTTGCGAAGTCCTGCAAAGTGCATGCAAAGTATTTGCAGCCTGGCTGAAGTGGATGTGAGGGGGACTCTTGCAAAGTCCTGCAGGTTCCTGCAAAGTCATGCAAAGTCCTGGCGAAGTGCATGCACCCTATGTTCCACTCCATGCGAACATTCCCATGCCTTGTGAAGTGTGTGCAGAGTGTACACAGTCCCTTCTGACATCTACCCCACCCAGTGTCGCTTTGGCATTGGGCCTCTTGTTCCAGGGCTGTGCCGATCGGTCCCTTGGGAGCCTCCGAATGCCTCCTTGGCCCTGTCTGCAGTCCAGCACCCCTGTTGCTTATGTGAATTGGGCTTCAGAGGTACAAGGTTGTGATGTCCAAGGTATGTAGCTATTAGCTAGTGGGCAAAGGCGATCCTTAGAGTTTTCTCTTAGGATTCCCCCTTCACCAGGTATGCCCTTGCATTGTATGTAGTTGTATATGACTTAGGATTCTCCCTTCACCAGTGTGCTGCTTGAGTGTAGAGTGTCTGCCTAGGTTGCCCTCACACAGGCCCATACAGAGCACTGCAGAATGACTGTGGTGTTCTAAA
>QFFB01023034.1:0-10140 GCA_003316465.1 Ramaria cf. rubripermanens
GCGTGACCTAGAGTATTTAAGTCGCATCATTGAGGGTGACGATACACCTGTCAATTTCTGGGGTTTCTCGTACGGCACGGCTATTGGAAGTTACTTTGTGAACATGTATGGCTCAAGTATTTCGTTCTGATTGTCTATGCTGACAGCATTTCAGGTT
The DNA here is from genome assembly GCA_003316465.1 of Ramaria cf. rubripermanens. NCBI lineage: Eukaryota > Fungi > Basidiomycota > Agaricomycetes > Gomphales > Gomphaceae > Ramaria > Ramaria cf. rubripermanens. The sequence continues at coordinate 158 of QFFB01023034.1, forward strand.
CCCTAACCGCGTGGGTCGCGTGATCATCGATGGCGTGGTGGTAAGACCCTCCTAACGCTACAGCTCCAATGTGTGACGCTCAGCCAGGATCCCGTTGTATGGGCGAACTCATACTCGAATGCATGGTACAAATGTGACTAAATTAATCGCACTGTTGTACAGTCTGTGATGTTCGTTGTTTTAGATGATTTCGTCGACACAGATCGGGCATTTGAAAACTTCCTGCACGCCTGTCAAACAGTTTGTACATTATCATCCATGCCTCATATATTTACTGATGGACCATTACAGGCTGGACCATATCATTGCGCGTTGGCCTCCGACAAATCAACGGCTAAGTCTATAGGCACACGAGTGGACAAGTTCCTCAGCGATATATACGATTACCCCCTACCGGTAGACAAAGCTAAACGTCCAGGTGCACTCACATCCGGCATGGTCAGAGGTACTGTCATTGTCATAACGTGCCTGATTGTGAAAATATATTTATTCGTTGCAGGGTATATCTTCACCAGCATGTATGGCCCACGCACTTGGCCAGAGCTCGCCACGAATCTCGCTGCCGCCATGCATGGCAACGGAACAGCCATCATGGACTTTGTCCAGGGTGATATCGAGCTTGATACCTCCGTGAAAGCACGGACAGCACAGGCGATTTCTGCCGTCACGTGTGTTGACACGCCGCCATATCCCGCCAATGTGGACAAGGCTGCGGTTTTGAAGAAAAATATTGACGAGGCCGTGCTGACGTATGAGTTGACGTCGAAGAGGTTCGCCTCCCTTGAGCTGGACATGTGTCATCATTGGACGCCACGCGAGACGGAGAGATTCACAGGTGCAGACGACATTCGTATGTTTACTTTCAACTGACGTCTGGGTTTTAACAGGACCATTCAACTCTAGCCTGTTGAACCAGATTCTCATCATCGGGAACACCGTGAGTCACGTCTCCAGACCAAAATTCACAAACTGATTGCGACGGCACTTAGGCTGATGTATGCAACTATGATATTTTGCGCACATAGATCACTGAGAAGATTGCACGCAGCCTATTACGCCTCTTGCCAACGCAAAAGCTGTCAACCAGCTTCTGAAAAATGACTCTCGATTGCTCATTCAAGACGGTTCAGGAGTAGGCTTGCCATTTAATAATCACACTGTTACTAACTACCTGTAGCATTGCTCCACAGCCATGGCTTCCCTATGTACTGGAAAGGTCATTCGAGGCTACTTCTTTGAAGGAGAGCTGCCTCCCAACGGCATGGTTTGCTCCACAAATGAGACACTCTTCCCACCAACAGAAAATGTCAAAAACCCCAGGCCATGGATAACTGCGGACGTTCTCGATATAGATGAAGAACGGCTTCTGGACAACCTGAAAGGTCTCGGAGAAGAGATGGGACCATTTTTGATGCGGAGACGGCGATGATTAAGGCTACTTCATGGCATGACGGTAAGATGTCAAAAGTGTTATTCTCTGAAATTGTGTCCCCTGCGTGATTTTGTCGTCCCATATATATACCAAGAACCTGAACAGTATACAACGAAATCCCCTTGACACTAACGATTTGTGCAGGTGATGTTCTAACAGAGCTCGATAGCGGATACAGTATTAAGTGCTTGCGTGATCAGTCCTCTTCCTCGCCTCCTATCTCGTCCTCTTCTTGTTCCCCGGTAGATTCTATGACCGACGATGGTTCGACATTTTCGTGTTTCCGTGGATTGTCCAAATTGCGAAGTCGCAGTTCCACGAGAAACTCTTTATCACGAATCCCCTGCGTCCATTTCGAGAACACGCTTACGAGACTCATTGCGAACTGAGAAGCTGCTACGGTCGCGAAGATGCTGGGATAGATCAATCGAACTGACACACAGCCATCAGTGGAAAATGAGATCGTGGCGGTAAAATAACTTACAAACGTCCTCGAAACTCGACGGCGTGGAATTTAATTTGGAATATCCGTAAACTGTTAAAGGCGGTAACACAATCATCCCTATAAGACCCGTCCCAACAGGTATTATGAAGTCTCTCGTGGCAGCCCATGGGTCAGGTCGACGCCATCCGTTACGCTGGATCTACAATACACGCAGGTTACAATGGTCTCGAGTTAGCTGTCTATACGCTTACCGCGTCTAATGCTCCATTGAGGTCGTTTCCTTGTCGAGTTCTTTGAGTTCGAATGATAATTTTTGAGAGTATCAAGCCAGTCGCCCAAGATTCAAACACGTGGATAGTTGGGGTAAAGTGGGGATTCATGAAGTATCGCAGTGGGATGACCAGATAAAGATCAGCGGCAATGGAGACCAGAGTGGGCAACACGATGCCAAGCCACAATACCAACCAAGTGATCTTGGATACGTAGACGGAAACGCGCTTGACAAGGAACAACAACCAACCGGCCCGTATACGTTTACTACCCCCATGCCGTTGACGGCGGATACGAATTCTAACAATAAGACTTCCTACAAGCCAAGCCCACCACAGCAAATAAAAGCCGACAACGAATGAGTAACCGTCATGCAATTCACGTTGGGTGAAGAGTCGGAAAAAGGCGCGACCTGCGACAACGGGAACAGCTATTGTTGAAACCAAAACGAGTGACCCACTGAGCCAGAAGAGTATAATGAATTGGAAGATGCGTCGTTGGAAATTAGGTGGTACATAGACAACCGTGTAATCCTCCTGATAGTTGCGACCTGCCTGTTGGGCTTCGACATTCTGGGCCAAGAATATCTCACGACCATTTGGATCTGACGGCACACCATTTTCATCGACCTCAACCAAGGCAGGTCTATCCCGCAAAAAAGCGATGTTATCTCCTGCAGGTGCACGCCGGAAGCCTCCATCTCGAGCGAGTACGACCTGCCCTTTCTTGTCCGGGAAAAGACTATGCCACCACGACCTATCCAGGGGTCCGTATTCTTCACTGTGGTGCCGTCCGCCAAACATAAATGACGTCAATCGGAGCTGGCGCGCCGCCAACTTCCACCAGGCTGTCATCAGTCGCCGGACCGCCTTCCGCGGACGGAAGTAATGTAGCGTTGGAGGGAGTATCAAATGTACGAATAGCAAGTCGATTGGAATCTCGGACAACGGTTCTCTAACCAGAACTTCAATAATCCAGAGTAAGGCACAGCCAATAATTCACTTACCGCATTTTCCATCTCAGAGGCAAGAGCCAGGGTATGACGAGAGCAAGTGTCCAAACCATGCACCCTACTCCGAACGAAATGACGACTGCATACATCATGGCACTCATGCAAAGTTTGCGTAACTGCGCGAGCGTGGGGCGATCCAGTATGTCGCGAATGGGATGAAAGGTAGGGTCTTGAGGATCTTTGATAAACCACATGCAGCCGGGGCGGAGAATGTCCCTGCAGGTTGCAAGGAGAATGGCAAACTGGTACATGAACATAGTACCTGTATCCAACAGCAACCAAACTGAGTGGATTCAGAGGAAAGGGGGCTATGACCCTCACCTATGAGCCAATGATAGAACGCCGCTGTAATGGGCGCATACAAGAAAAAGGCAATCCGCGACTCCACTGTTACTTCTGGGAAAAGAACAAGAGTGCTTAAATCCAACATTACACCGCATCCGAAGGGAAACATGACAAGCTCAACGACGATGAAAAGGGCGACCTGCAGTGGTTCAAGGTCAATCTCAACTATGACCGTGTATGAGTTGGCAAACTACCTTTAGCACGATCATTTGCTGCCTAATAGCATTTCTGACAGCCCTTCCGGCACTTCTGACATTCCCAACGGTAATGGTGTTGAGATAAAGGGCTGCAAATAACGCTGCGATGGCATAGCCCAAGAAAATAGCCCAGAGTCGGTCCATCGTACCGTCCCCTTCAGCGAGTTCCACCCACCCATTGAGTGCCGCAACACATGCCACACGAATCTTACGCCCAAGAACCGCAAGCCTTTCCTCTGTAAATTGAAACGCCCAGGTTTCTGATATGGAGGTCACAAACGAGGACATAGGGGAATTCTCGCCCTGCATGCCAGACGGAATAGATGATAACAGATCCATACCCATGAGGTTCCACGTAGTGGCCTCTCCAACCTCCGAGATGAACAGACCATGGTCTCCCGTAGCAGCTGTGAACAGTGACAGGGTGCGATGGAAATCGAATGGTAGGGGAAAAGCAGAAGTCCATGCCTGAAGATCCTTTCTTAAACAAAGTCCCACAATATACAATGCACGCGTGCACATGTCATTGGTCCATGCTAATAGGGTAATGCCGAACAACTTAAGGCAATAAATAGCGGCATCCACACTAGGGTCTGTGACGAGCCTGACTGCACGTATGGGTAGATGAAGGATTTGGATGGCCCTGCGTGGCTCCAGCTAACATGATCAAGCAGGGTCAGTAAGGAGAATAGGGAGTGAACAATGACTGACTGTTAATAGAGCGACCGATTTACCCAATGTGAATGGAATCCATACACCTGCACCAATGCTCACATTGAGAATAAAGAGCATGAGTGCAGCCTGCTCGAAACGACGGTTTAATATAGGTGTAAAGAATGAAAACAACATACATTTTGAAACACAGAGAATACCGGCCCACGCAAGCCAACAGCTAAAGCAACGAAGGAGATCGTTCAGCCTAAACTCTGTAAACACAGTGCTGATAGATACCTTCCATGGCCCCATCTAGGTCTTCTTCCAGATTTTGATCTCGTTCGTCCTCTGCAGCCTCAACATCCATATCCTGGCCACCGGCCTCTCGCGCAACAGGAGGAATGTCCCTTGGTGGTCTGGCGTCCACACCTTCCCGTGGCTCTTCACCATCATGGCCATCATCTTCATCATCCTCATCATCCGTATCTGGCAACAGTGGACCAGGTACTTCTCTCGTGTCGTCCTGCTCATGTTCTTGAAAGTAATATGCAAACCGAGTGTCATCCTCCTCCTCCTCATCGTCCTCTTCCTCCGCGCCATGCTCCTCGGGTGGGGGGTGGCTTGTACCAAAGTACCCCTCATCTTCAACCTCTAGCTCTTCTGGAGGTCGATAGGTAGCCAGGTGTGGGGAGGGAATTGGGGCAAGAGCCACTGTGCTTGCGGTAGAGCTGGACGCTTCTGCATTGGCGTGTTCAGCCGCGGGTAAGATAGAAGTAGGGAGTGGAGGGCGGCGAGGAGTCAGCACCAAACGAGAAGGCGTTGATGGTGAAGCTGGTGGCAGAAGGGGGGGAGGTTGGGGCTGGACAGGTTTACGTTCCACATCTTCAGAGAAGAGGTGCGAGCCTGATGAAGCAGAGGGTGGCACAGAGGAGCGCGGGGTAAGTGGATAAGGCAACTCAACAAGCACCCCGCGATTGGGTTCGGTGGGGGGAGGAAGTTCGAATGTTGAATGGTTTCTCGCGCTGGAGTACATAGATGGAAGTGTGCCGGTGCCAGTAGGATAATTCAAATCAAGGGTCAGTGGCTGAGATGACGATTGTGAGGGCATCGAGGGAGGCATGATAGGTGATGAGGGGCGCGTCTTGGGATTGAGCTTGAACTCGCCATTCTGAGGAATCGTGAAGGTAGCGGGGAACGTCGAAGAACCATCTGGATTAAAACGTGGAGGCTTGAAAGTAAACTCGAAATCAGTAGATGCTGGAGAGGAAGAACTGGGGGTGGAGCTATCTCTACTTGGAAATTCAGTATCAGAGTCAGACGCTTTACGCTTTTGACGAGTCTTAGAGCCGGATTCAAACATAGTTCCTGAACTTGTCCCGCCTGCAGACCCCTCATCAACCAGTTGACTGTCAACCCTGCTGCCCTTGGGTCCGTCTTCAAGTGCGTACAGCCCGCCCCTGGCAAATCCGCGAGAACCAGAAGGCTGATCAGGTTGTATTTCCCAATGGAACGGCTCTTCTTGTTCTCTCTTTACACGATGAGACCGTTCCACATCATAATCGTCCTCTTCCATGACGTGTAGTCTTCGATTTGCATTGGCTCCTCGAAGCTTCCTCTTCGGTGTTTCGCGTCTGCGGCGGCCAAACACTGGTAGGGGATCCTCTAAACGAGCAGAAGCAGACAGGGGCGGGGGGGCTTCTGTATCTGAGGAAGATGACGATGGGGACGAAGGGCTAGCAGGACGAACATCTTCTGGTACATCCGGAGCTGGCCTCAGCAGTGGAAATGCGGGTGCAGCAGTCTCAGCAACTCCTGGTGCCCATTCCGCGGCAATTTCTTGTCGGCCATCTTGATTGACGGCCGCCTCTTCACGGTCTGGCTCTACTTGGGGTTGGGGATCAACCAGTACAGGCATATCAGCAACAGGGCCGTCGTCGAACACACCAGGGCGTGCATTTTGCTGTATCCATTCGCGAAGGAGAAAGACCGCAAGAAAGGCTAGCACAATGAGTGAGGCAATGATTTGCCCCGTGAAAATATCGGTAGAGAGGCTACGGAGATAAGGCTGAATTAAAGCGTCTGATAGTGACGGCTGAAGGGGGGTGGAAGTGTTCAAAAATACGTTGCGGGTGGAAGACGCATTGAGAGAGCCATTGATTGTTGAGTGTGAGGAAAGGGACGCTGGTCGTGGATGAAGACTTATCCACCAGGCGCTATGCAATAGGCTCAGCTTTAAATCAATCGTCTCCTTTAATTCACATAACCTACAGTATATCTCCCATCCGAAAATACAACCGCCATGTCAACACCGTCCCGTAGGGCAAAAGAGTGAGCCACACGATGGCAACAAGTGTGGCTCTCAGCATGAATAAGATGATGCCAATAACCTGCTCTGCAAACTTCCGGACAATGATTGCCACCGGCATCCTAACAGGCATGTCAGGAGCGTACACTGCAACGCGATGTCAACGCAAAGTAACGAGACATGATAGTAAAACCATACCCTTAGTGAACGCATACGGATGCTTGCAGACATCGCAGGTGCTCTTCTTGCTATGGTCGAGCCATGTCTTGAGACTAGCAGTGGTGTAGGCAAACGTCAACATCACATCTTCGGCCCACTGAGTGGGTTACTGACCAGTCTTGATGAATATAGCGAATAGTGCCCGAGCATCTGCATGGATAAAAGAGCGGCTGGTCAGGCTCTCCAGGTCCACTGCATATTCGGCAAGTGTCTGCCATAAACTCAGTGACCACTTGCCAAAGTGAACCTGACCATGTACCCACCTTGCTCTTGTTGCATGTAATAGAATCGTCCTCAAAGTGAGGAGAGAAAAATAAAGGAGGAATTTATGCTGTGAGTACTTGAGAGTCTGGGCAGCCTAAGGTGCGTTGAAGTGGATGATACTTGTATGTTACAGGCTGGTGTTGATTTAGCGCCCAGCCAATGTCACCTGAGCGACAGAAACAATATTGATCCAAAAAAGAACCTAGTACTATTGGAACGTATGTAGTGCGATGCTGTTTTAACAAAATGCTATGACCGAACGCGATAGCCTCAGACACGAGTGCCATAAACATCCTTACGCTCGATACCACCCTGACCTTTCTTCGCGTTCGCCTGACCCCACCTGCCAAGCATAGTCAAAAACATCATATCAAAGCCATTCACGGGTACACGCACTTTTTGAGACGGATGGATTGAATTTGGATGAAACCGGTCGTATCGGTGGGCTCGAAGCCACCCAGTTCATCCATGGACGATTCATGCTCGTCATATAGCCCCTATATATGGTCAAGCACACATGTCCGGTAGAATCAAGCAGACGTACCTCGTCAGAGAAACGACCCTCCACAATGACATTGCCCTTGTAGAGCTTCAACCTCACAGTGCCATTGACAGTGCGTTGACTACCCGGAATGGCACTGGTAATGAACTCGCGTTCAGGGCTGAAGAAGTACCCATCATAAAGGATGCGACTCAAGGCCGGGGTAACGAACTGATCCCGCAATGCGCGAACATTGCGGTCTAGCGTGAGACCCTCAATGTCGAGGTGTGCAGCGCGTAAAATCGTAGCTCCAGGAGACTCGTAACAGCCTCTGGATTTGACACCGATATAACGGTTCTCTACGATGTCAATGCGACCGATGCCATGCTTACGCGCAACAGCATTGAGAGCATTGAAGATGTCAACGGGATCTGTGTATGGTTGTAAACCACCGATGGCAACTTTGGACGGAAGGCCAGCTTTAAATTCAATGCTGACGGTCTCCGGAGTATTTGGTGCACTTTCAGGCGAACTCGTCAACTTCCACATGTCCACTGGCGGTGTAGTATTAGGGTCCTCAAGGATGCCTGCCTCATACGAAATGTGGTGTAGATTTTCATCTGGATCTGATTAAATACTTATATTGTATGAAAATGGAAGAGACAACCTACCCGTAGACCATGGCTTGGCTGCGGTTTGTTGGACAGGAATGCTTTTCGCTGCCGCGAATGCTAGCAGTGCCGATCGTCCAGCAAAACGGTTGTAGAAGTCTACGTATGGTTAGAAAACCAAGTGCGACGCGGTGCAATATTTCTGGTACCTGGAATACGCCAGGGTGCGATAACTTTTATGTCAGGCTTCAGGCCGTAGAAGGCAAGCTCAAACCGAACTTGATCGTTTCCTTTCCCCGTGCATCCATGCGAAACGAAACTTTTGTCGGGTACTTGTGTCAGACATCAGGTCCTCGAACAAGATATTAAAGACTTACTCGCAACCCTCTTGTACAGCAGTGGCAATCATGCCACGAGCAATAACTGGACGTGCGAGAGAAGTTCCCAAAAGGTAAACGTCCTAAACAATAACAAATGTAATCGTCGTGCATATCATCATCTCGCAAGGATGAACTGCGCTCGAACCTCGTATATGCAGTTGGCTTGAATAGCAGGGTAGATTAGCTCTGTAACAAATTCCCGCTTGAGATCCTGCAGGACATGCTAAATAATAGCCTTGTGATATGTTCTAACACACATACCTCTAAGAAAAACTTTTTGGCTCCAACTTTTAGTGCTTTCGTCCTAGCAGCTTCAAAATCCTGTACAGGTAATGAGAAATGATAAGAGCGAAGGGAAACTTATTTCTAACCTCTTCCTGTCCAACATCCGCCATGAACGCATAGACCTCATACCCTTGCTCAATGAGCCATGCAAGAATACAGGAAGTGTCTGCGTCGCTAGAATAAGCACGTGACCACTGTGATAAGAATCAGTTTTACCCACCGAGACCACCTGAGTATGCAAGGAGAACGCGACCTTTTGCTTGTGAGGCGGACATAACTATGAGAACGAAACAAGATTCAAATCAAGTCCGACAATTGAAAAAATTTGTGCGGCGTCTTAGCCTGTGGGAGCCTATGGGTCACTGGGTCTCACTAGTAATCGGCCTGTCCCTTTGCTGCATTGCATGTTACATAATTGCCGTTTCAATTTCTTACTGTAGCTTTCTTCGATGATTCTCGCAAAATCTGATCTCGCTGCTTCATCTAATATCTATGCTCTTTGACAGAAACAATGGTCACTGATTACAGTAATCTGATATTATGTGCATGCATGTCTGCCGCATGTGCTGCATCTCGTGCACTAGCTCCTGCCAGACTTGGGCCAGACTAGAGTTTCGAGCAATGCCAGCCTTTTATTTACAGTAAACCTAAGATAGCCTTGCCGTGATCATAATTATTGCCTCTGAAGACACAGGAGCGTTTCGGTGAGCACAACCATCATTATACTGAAATCCTGATCACGCTTTGTAAACTTCATCTATAGTCTGTATGCAATCAAACACGATGAAGCGGCTCCGAGTCTGCTGATTGGTCGGTTCTGCGCTGCTCCCCATCATTTTGGCCGTGAGCGCGATTCTCTGCAAGTATCTGCATGACGCGCGTCAGCAACATGCCTGCTTCAGAAAGCGTATGATAGCATACTGTCTTAAGCATCTCAGCCGTAGTCAGAATAGATTCGAGGGCTACCTCCGAGACATCAGCGACCTAGGTGAGCACACGCATGCTTGTTAGCTGAAATTTAGGTATGGGCTGAAGAAGGGACCACATACAGCGTTTGTAGCTTGCGAGCTTATCTGTGCAACT
>QFFB01023038.1:0-11254 GCA_003316465.1 Ramaria cf. rubripermanens
CCCTCCGTGAGTACCGAATATAGTGGAAAGTTGAACAAGGGCCTTGAGGTCAAATGCAGAACATTCGCAACTTGCGAGAGAAAACACAACCCATCAGAAAATAGAGTCCGCAACCCGTAAGTGGAATAAAATTAAAATTAAACAACACAGCAACAGTTCATAAGCGAAATACAAATATATTCGAAAACTGAAAACTGAAAACTGAAAACTCAGCCCGCCAACGGAAAGGGGAATGACCCCGGGAGTGTTGAACGTTGAAGGTCCAGAGTGGGACAACGGGGTACGTGTAATGCTGATGATGCTATCGAGCAGATTTACTTTGTTTAGAATTGCGAGCGTTAAAAGGAGGCCGGGGTGGCGGACACAGGACACAGGGACGGATCGGCCGGGTGGTGGAGGCCCAGAGAAAGGTGCCACGAATGTCTCACGCGTTTAAATCTGCTCCTTGAGCAGGCGAATGATCTTCACGCGAATGTCCTCATGCTGTGTATCCGCAGCTCCTCGACGCCTACAGAAACAGGCGAAAGATCTCCCGATGGCCGCTCGATGCGACCACCTGTGGCGCACTGTCATGATTAGCAGCAGTCAAACGATCTCCCAACCGAGAAAGTGCGACGCCGCAGCCTGCAGTGCTATAATAGCCTCCCTGTAAGTTTTCCCAGTTTAGTAGTTGAACAGACTCCGTGTAAACACCTGGCGCCGCAGCCCGTAGTGCATGGCTATCTATCCCACCCACTGCGTTTTCATCAACACCTCCAGCAGCAGTCGAGCGATATCGAGCGGTCACCCGCAGATGGTTCAATCGTTGCCTGAGAGGAACGCAGGTGGCCACTCAACGATCATTCGACTACTGCTGCAGGTGGGAGCCGATGTAAACTCAAAGGGAGGGTACAACGGCATTGCACTGCAGGCTGCAGCATTCTCCAAAACTGGTCATGATGGTTTCCATCCCAGCGAGTGAATTCTAGTAAAGAGGGCCATGATGAGCACCTCGTATTTGGGCTAAAATTATCTGACTGAGCATAATGAATCCAGAGTTCGTTGCGTATTCAGCTAATGGAAAGGCCTGACTCCTTCGCAAGAGTAGATGGGTGTCAAAATGCAAGAGATAAGCCAGATACGTCCCTGGAATGAATGTATCTGCCGTTTGTTTATTGAAATAAAGAATTGAAGTGCAGCCACTAGGGACGTGTTCCAAGGCCAGGTATTCCTTCACAGAAAAATGTGCAAGTCTGACCATGGCTAATTTTGTGGTGCGTGATAAGTCTCTGAGAGCGTTGTCGTCCACATCCTAGCTTTCCTCTTGCTCCGTATCACTGCCTTCCCGTTTTTCCGAGTCACTGCCTCTTCGCTTACTGTAAATCATTGTCTTCCGCTTCATTCCCCTCTCCTGAAATGGTGACAAGACTGGAATATATGATAAGTATTTCCCTAGTAGCCTTTCATCGGTGCCCCCCTTGCTTGCAAGGGTTCTTCAACTCCAATAGATAAGTGTGCTATCCGACCTTTGTTTGTGTTTGCATGTTGACGGTGTTCAATTCAGCAGTTAACAGCTTACCGACCGACACCGTCGTCGCAGTCTTTCTTACCAGGGAGTGTTTGTTGGTGGGGTTTTCTGCGCAAACCTGTCATACCAACTATCCCATCTGAGGCCATCGACGCCTAGGCCGCACCGCCTCCACGCCAGACCCCATCCCCACAATCCTCCACGCTCACAGCTACCATTGATGGGAAGTGAAAAAGAGAAAGTTAAGGAGGAAAGATCAAGGTGGAAAGGCCAAGGGCCCAGGGACAGCAGCCCTCGTAACAACCTTCGTAACAACGCACAGGAATATACACCCCACCCCCCGACCCTCAGCTCGATTTGAGTCCGGAGTCCTTGCAAGAGACTCCGCAATCATCTGAGGGGTGCAAGTGGAGGAGAGAGGCGCAGATGGAGTGGTATTCCACCAGTACTCTGGGAACGTGTAGACAGGGATGCAGTAGCACTAGTCCCAAGTTGGCAATCCGGATCGTCACGATATCTCACACCAATCCCAATTCGAGTTGCAGGTTGCGCGTATCAATGCAGACGGATCAAAGAAGCTTCAAAGTACGACCGATTATAGGACATATTGACACTGTCGCCTTTTGAGAATACAGCAGTGCCTGTATCTCGATCCTCCATGACTCAGTGCCGAACCCCCCAACAAGCTGCTCGGTTATCTGAATCGAGTGGCCACGGCGCTCACTTATTTCAGAGTAAATGGGTAATTCACTACTCTTCGAAGTTCTCCGCCCTCAATGTTTGTACATGAATATGCCGCTGTCCAGTACAATAGGTGCAATTGATCCATTAGTATATTCTTTGTTCACACAAAGGAAGCGGCTGATGGTGGCACGTGTGAAAGACATCGCTAGAACAGCCACTGTCCTCTAATGAATTGAGATAGATGTGCCTTCTTTGTATGCCAGACTAGTGGGGTGTGCTCGCCTTTGTACAACTTCTACATATAAACCGGTCCCCATTCTCCTTCGTCCTCTCTCTCATCCCACCACCACCTGTCATCCCTGAGCTCAGTGATAAATACATAACGTGAGTAGATGTCTGTCTTTTGTTGGTAGTTGTCTCCACCAGTCTTGAGCGCTGACATTCCTATCGTCCGTGCTGACATTGAGCGCGGAGCACCTTGGCCTTCTGTGCTGTCATTTTCTTTTTGCATATCTTTTTGCATTTTCTGACGTTTGGTCTCTGACGTTAATTGAGTTGTTGTCTACAGTCATCCCACCATCACATTCCCCGCATAATGAACAGAGAACATGATCTACCGCTACCACGACTTCAGGAGCTTGGCCTCCTAAACTACCATGAGTCTATGTCATGGGCGGAAGTGGATCGTCGTTGGCTTGACGAACCTGTCACTCTACCTCCTTTGAGGTTGTGGCCACCTGGGCCACACACTGCTTCCCCACGACAATCCACCCCGCCAACTCTCCGGGCTCAAAGTCGCCATCGACGGGGAGTCCAGAAGAGGAAAGGTAGGACAAAGGTCAAGAGTGAAGGTAGTCAGGTAGCTCGCGGGGGCAGCAGCCCTCGCAACAAACAACAACATGATACCTCCGTGGACCCTGAGTTCAATCTGAGCTCAATACCATTGAGGATGAACATGCCATTGGTCCTTGCAGGGGACTACGGCGGGCCAAGCAGACATTCTGAGGGGAGCGAAGCAGAGGAAGGGATCGGCGCTCATGGAGCGAGGGGCGCAGGTGAAGTGAGTGGTGCAGACGAAGGGCGAGGTTCTGATGAAGGAAGTGGTGCAGACGAGAGGAGTGGTACAGATGGAGGGAGAAGCGCAGACCGTGGAGCAAGGCTGCCCCAGTACCACCAATATACCTACACCCAGCAGCTCGATGGCTCAACGATTCGGAGAGAGTGGATCTCGTAATATTTATGCAGGTATGCAGCACGCACTAGTCCAAATGGCGGCAACCCGAATCCTCGCGATATCCCTCGCCCTTCCCAGTCCGAACGAGTCAGCAGGAACTTCAAGCTCGCAGGTGATTTTTGCAGTTGCGTGTACTGTTGCAGATGATGCCGCGATTAGTCTCTTGGGGTAAATTGCTGGAACAGAGATATTGTTTAGAATATTGTATCAAAACAAACGCAGCTTGTGCTCATTCAGATCACTGGAGCCGAGGTTTTCATGAGGCAAGAAACAATTGCCAAGTCGTGCCCTCATGAATTCTTGGATGGCGCTGGAAGTAAACTAGTACCGGACAAGGAGGAAGCTGTCTTGATTGTTCCCCTGAAAGACTATGTAGCCCAAGTGCAATGACGAGTGGCCAGGCTGCGGCGAGACTGAGTCTGATTATCCAATCATTTTGCTGCGACGACCACCAAAGTCGAGGGCCGATACTGTCTTCATCCGCTCTTCACTCTCTGTCGTTTAATATTGCTTATATTGAACCCATGTTCCTCCCTACCATTAGTATCCCGCTTACGGCTTCTGGTCACTACTGTCAATCGCTACCTTGGCGAGAAATAGAGGATGATTTTCGATGAAGTCCACCGAGTATCACCAAGAGCCTGAATCATGCCACAGCTCAACTTCGTCTCTTCTCAGACGTCAACTACATATTCAACAATTCTCAATACGCTGAACGCTACTAACAGCTTATCGCTGTGGATGTATAACGCTCCAGGACAGGTTAACGCGTGGTGGATGCTTAAACGGCTGCGTCTTGAGTAATATTGTCCTCAGCAGACTGATGACATATGTTCGCTTGCATGCCTCTTTTCTAGTACAAAGAACCTTCGGGCAGCAACGCAAGCAAGTGAACACCAATGCGTCCATGACATGGCCCAGCTGCCGTGCCCGCGACTTGGACGCAAAGACGTCGAGCAGTTGCAACACAGTTGTCTTGTATATAACTCCAGTGGGGCCAACATGTCTGGAATGATTTTCTGAGTTTCGCCGACTCACTTCCCGCCCCTTAACAATCTATCCTTGCCTCTCCTCTTTCTTTGAGCGGCGCAGTGAACTCCGGTCTGGGCTGCAGAAGCTCACCACCTCACTGATTGATAACGCTTTCAGGCATCGCTGCACCCATCCCCTTACCTGGTAGGCATTATACTGTATCCTAGCCAGGAGGATCTCACTCGATCAGAAACCTATCGGAAGGGATACATTTCTGTTAACAACAGGCTTCAATCCGATGACCTCGTGACCTGCTTCTTTGAGCAGCATGGGTCTCGCATTCTTAGCTATCGCCTTGTAACCGTCCTGCGTTCATCCTTCTCCTCATTCACCGCTATTGTCGTTCTTTTGAATCCCACCCCTGGATGCACTTGAAAAGATTGAATGCATTCCCCCGTCTGGCTCATTGCTTCAATTCTCGATGGATTCCGTATTCCGTTGTACTGCATAACGCACTGAGACACATTGACGAATGTGTCGCAAAGCTGTTTGGTGGCGTCCATCAGAGATCCAGCCATGCTTTCTATCTCGCAAATACGCTTACCGAATGGTGTGTCGTCGCCCGCTGTTATGTGATACTCTAGTTAAATGTACTTTATTATGGCAACCTAGGTTACAAGCCTCCACCAGATAAGGGAGCGCATCTCGGGAGCGTGTAGGCAGGGATGCAGCAGCACTAGTCCTAAGCTGGCAATCCGGATCGTCATGATATCTCGCATCAATGCAGACGACGCTTCAATTGGAACGGGATCAAAGAAGCTTCAAAGTGTCCCCTTTTGAAGAATACAGCGGTGCCGTTATATCCTCCACGACTCAGTGCCGAACCCCTCATCAAACTGCTCGGCCATCTGAAATCGAGTGGCGACGTCAAGTCACAGTGCTGACTTAATCAGAGCAGGTGGGTAAGTCACTGCTCCTCGAAGTCGTCCGGCCCTCAACGCGAGCCGTTGTTCGGTACAATAGGGTACAATTAATCCAGTAGTATATTCTTTGTTCACACAAAGGAAGCCACTGATGACGGCAAGTGTGAAAGACGTCGCTAGAACAGCCATTGTCTAGTGAATTGAGACGGATATGTCTTCTTTGTCTGCCAGATTACAACTAGCGGGCTTGTCTTTGTACAAATTCTACATATAAACCCGTCCCATTCTCCTTCGTCCTCTCATCCTTCATCGTTGATCACGATAAAGTCCAGCTCTAAAGTTCAATTCATAGATGCCTAATGTGAGCTAGTAGATGACTAATTCGTAGTCGTCTCCACCAGTCTCAAGCACTGACATTTCTGTCGTACGTGGCCGGCATTGAGCGCGGAACCCCTTTGCCGTCTGGGCTTCGATTTTCTTTTTTTGCATTTTTCGTCGTTTGGTCTCTGATATTAATTGAGTTGTTGTCTACAGTCATCCCACCATCCCATTCCCTGCATAATGAACAGAGAACATGATCTACCACTACCACGACTTCAGGAGCTTGGCCTCCTAAACTACCATGAGTCTATGTCATGGGCGGAAGTGGATCGTCGTTGGCTTGACGAACCTGTCACTCTACCTCCTTTGAGGTTATCACCACCTGGGCCATACACTGCCTCACCGCGACAATCCACCTCGCCAACTCTCCGGGCTCAAAGTCGCCATCGACGGGGAGTCCAGAAGAGGAAGGGTAGGGCAAAGGTCAAGAGTGAAGGCAGTCAGGCGGCTTGCGGGGGCAGCAGCCCTCGCAATTCACAACAACATAATACCTCCGTGGACCTTGAGTTCAATTTGAGCTCAGTACCATTGAGGATGAACATGCCATTGGTCCTTGCAGGGGACCACGGCGAGCAGAGTGGACAGCATGAGGAAGGAGCAGAGGAATGGATCGGCGCTGATGGAGCGAGGGGAGCAGATGAAGTGAGTGGTGCAGACGAAGGGCGAGGTTCTGATGAAGGAAGTGGTGCAGACGAGAGGAGTGGTACAGATGGAGGGAGAAGCGCAGACCGTGGAGCAAGGCTGCCCCGGTACCACCAATATATCTACACCCAGCAGCCCGATGGCTCAACGACTCGGAGGGAGTGGATATCGTGACAATTTATGCAGGGATGCAGCACGCACTAGTCCAAATGGTGGCAACCCGAATCCTCGCGATATCCCTCCCAGTCCGAACGAGTCAGCAGGAACTTCAAGCTCGCAGGTGATTTTTGCAATTGCGTGTACTGTTGCATATGATGCCGCGATTGGTCTCTTGGGGTAAATTGCTGGAAGGGGAATATTGTTTAGAATACTTTGTCAAAACACACGCAGCATGTGCTCATTCATAGTGTAGATCATTGGAGCCGAGATTTTCGTGTGGTGAGAAACAATTACAGCTTGTGTCCCTCATGATCATGGAGTAGCCCAAGTGCAATGACGAGTCAGAACGTAGTGGCCAGGCTGCAGCCGCAAGAGAGTCTGATTATGCAATCAGCCTCGAGTCCTTTTGCTGCGACCACCACCATCCTCCCTTCATTCTTTCATCACTCTCTGTCATTTCATATTACACTGAAGCCATGTTTAGCTAGAAAACATTAGTATCCCACCCACGGCTCTGGCCACTGTCATCAAGCGCCGCCTAGGCGAGTAGCATAACACGTTTATGACACAGCTCGCCTCTGTTTTCTTCTCGGACGCCAGTGGCATCTCGCTCTTAAAATGCAATAAAACTATGGCACAAGGTTGAACAACCTATACCATCTCTGCGACGCTGCAGCTTTGCCGTGACGGCCATTCACCCAATACCAGTCTCTTCCTCACCACTCCTACTAGCCAGCACCCCGTTGTCGCTTGGACATTTCCACCGTCGACAATCCTCCATATGCTGAACCTACTCACTGCTTCTCGCTGTGGATGTCGAATGCTCAAGGACAGGTTAACACCGGACGAATGTCCAAAGGTCTGCATCTCGAGCCTTGTCCTCAACTGACAGTGATGACCGTTTTCTTCTGCAAAGTCTCGATTTTAGTTTGAGGCACGATGCTTTGGACAACAGCATAAGCAAGTGGAAATTCAACACGTCCTTGCCCTTGCTGCAGCACTTCCGACAAAATATCTAGTAGTTGTAACACGATTGTCTTGTCTCTGTGACTCTAGCTGGTCCAACTTGTCTCGAGTGACCTTCTGAGTGTTGCCGACCCACTTCCTTCCCGATCCCGACCAATTTTATGCTTCCCCTTTTCCTTGAGATTGATACAATGAACTCGCGTGTGGGCTGCAGAGGCTCAGTACCTCATTTATTAGCAAATTTCTCAAGGCGGCGCTGCGCGCTGTTGATCTATCATCTCCTTATCCCAGTGGGCATCATATCGTGGTCAGGGAGGATCTCGCTCAATCAAAAACTTATTGACAGGGATAGACGGCGTCTCAGATAACAATATGTTGGATTCCGACCACTTCGTGACCTGTCCTGTCTCGAGCAGGGTGCGACTCGCGTCCTGCGTTCATGCATCACATCGCGCTCCCATCTCTTCATTCCCCACTATCGTCCTTCTCTCGAAACCCGTTCCCGCGTGCACTTAATGTTTGAACCCACCTTTTGCTCTATATCTTGACTCACAATGGATTCCGGTGTGCTGTGCATAAAGCACAGAGGCAGTCTCACACGATCATCGCAAAAATTTTCGGCGCCACGTCGACCAGAACGTGGCCCGCTTGCTGCTGGCTTCTATCCAGGCAGACTTCCACTGGACCCGAACGGGTCCGAATTCTCCCTTTGAAACAGTCTGAACAGTCTTCTGCACCTGAACGGTTCCTCTCTCTTTCCCCTTCGCCCAAATGGACTTTACTGGACCTGGACAGGTTCCTTTCCTTGCACAAGTCGGAACGGACTTGCATTAGACCTGCACAGTGTCTTTTCCTGTCACAACGACTCTGACCAGGACATACAATTACATGTCGCCGCTCTGCTTCCAGCCGATCCGCGCACCGTCAAGAACTCAAGTAGCCTATAATAGGTGGTCTTTCGCATCTCTCTGGTCTTGTGTGCATGTAAATGCCGCATCTGTTTCCACTGGATGGAGGTGACGGCATACTGCCATTTGGGCTGGCATGCGCAAAGGGCCTTCAATGAACAGTCATTGATGACTTAGTGGATACTCTCACAATTCACTGCGTTGAGCCCTCTTTCAAATTGAATTTTCGTCGAGAGTCCAGGCTGTGAGACATGCCTTTTCATTGAATGGTGAGTCGTTGACTAAGGTGTTTGAACCTCTACAACGTACTGCATTTATCTGCACATCAGATTAGCCTTGTTTGCATCCCTTTGTTATGGCCATGGACAAGACACAGACTGTTGGCACTGCTGTCAGCTTTCTCTCAGCAAGAAGGCATTGTGTCACCGCGTACATGTATACATATGGCCTCAAATGATGCTTCAAAACGCTCTCCGCTTGGGATCTCATGGCTTTACGCAGCAGCCAAGGTAGCCACGACTGCATTTTCTTTCGATCTAGGCCATGTCGGTGTCAACCGGGACTTCGCTATTCGCAGTCTTCTTTCCGGACCATAATCCCAAAACCGCATCTGCATACTATGCTTCCCTAGTTGATTCTTGATTCTTCAACTAAACCTCTTCGCACATTGCATCTTGACATGTTGTGTATATTCTCCGATCGCCGTTAGCTCGACAGACCTGTTAAACTATCCCCTCTAAGGTCATCGACGCCTAGGCCACGCACCGCTTCCACGCCAGATCCCAGGATGCAATGGAGCAGACAGGCGCAGATGGAGCAAGGCCAGTACGGTATATGTATAGGCCGCCGGACAAGGGAGCGCATTTCGGGAATGTGTAGGAAGGGACGCAACAGCACTAGTTCCAAGTGGGTAATCTGAATCGTCACAATATCTCGCACCAATCCCAATGTAGGTCGCATGTATCAATGCAGACGACTCCTCAATTGGAACGGGATCGATCAAAGAAGCTTCAAAGTACGACAGATTATAGGACATATTGACACTGTCGCCTTTTGAGAATACAGCAGTGCCGGTATCTCGATCCTCCACGACTCAGTGCCGAACCCCCCAACAAGCTGCTCGGTTATCTGAATCGAGTGGCCACGGCGCTCACTTATTTCAGAGTAAATGGGTAATTCACTACTCTTCGAAGTTCTCCGCCCTCAATGTTTGTACATGAATATGCCGCTGTCCAGTACAATAGGTGCAATTGATCCAGTAGTATATTCTTTGTTCACACAAAGGAAGTGGCTGATGGTGGCACGTGTGAAAGACATCGCTAGAACAGCCACTGTCCTCTAATGAATTGAGATAGATGTGCCTTCTTTGTATGCCAGACTAGTGGGGTGTGCTCGCCACTGTGGGAAAAAACACCACATCTAATACATGGATAACCCAAGGTTAAATTGTGTGGACAGCCCAGCAAGTGTTCTGGTATGCCCACAGGTGCACAGTGGTGCATCCTGGTAATCCAGTTACTGGATATGCTAGTACAGAAGGTGGAAAAACTTGACACGTCCATTGTATATTCCTGTATTGTCCACAGATATTAGGCCTAAAACTTGTGGAAATTTATGTGCCAGAAATGTATTTGTGGGATACACAGGAATAACTTCTAGGGTTGTCCACTATGATAATTCTAGCATCTCCCAGAATATCATGAGGAAGTTCCAGCAGTCTGTTGTTGGGAACTCCATAATACAATTAGCTAAAAATCCACAATATTGACCAGGGATCTCCTCGCAAATATGCAAGGAGATCCCTGCGAATCGCCTGTGAATTTCCCACCAGGAATACCCGGAAAACCCGCGGGTGTACATATATACAAGAAGAGCAAAAAAATGAAAGTAATATAGCCTACACAAGGTCAAGGGGCCCTTACTAATCAAACCAACTTGAGTTATGATGGATGACCGATAATGCGTAGACCCTATCCAATTCGAGCATTACTATTATTATTATTATTCCTACAATTATTAGGAGGAATGCAAATGCACAGCTATCTCCCTGACCAGGACTCGAACCGACGACTTACAGCACGAGACCGACGTAAGTCACATACACTTTTAACCGTTGCTCCAACGGATCTAATAGAGATCTAGCCAGTTTAGAGTACATATAGACGTTGGCTCTTTGGCGGTTAATATGGCTCCATTGTTTTTGTTTTTGAAAGAGATCACGTGACCGAACGCGCCTCGTCTGGACATCAATCTTTGGCCCAGGTAAGTACATTCGGATGTTCCGTTTTGTGCGTGGCTCACCTGTCGATTGCTCAGTTCTACCTGCTGGTCGATATCAATGTGAAGAAACCTAACAGAGATTCATTTTTCGAGACGCGCTGCTTCTACGGACAACTCCATCACATACTTGTCCGCCAACTGCCCGCCGATTCCTTGTTTGCCCCACAGCCTACCACCCGGCTCCTGGCAGCCGTCCAACGATGCAACACTGGCTGTGCGGATGCGACCCTGCTGCAGGTCAATTATACGACGATGCGGCCGCAAACGGAGGTCATAGCGCAATCAGTTGTGTCGTGGGCCGGGTGAAAAATGGAACGGGCAAACGATGGGGAATTATCGATCACAGTAAGGTCTGGTTCGATGTGAAGTGCGTATGGTATCTTTGATTATTCAGTGTCATGCACCAAGTATTCCCGAACGACATAACAAGGCTTGTTCATCGAAGAAAAAAAGTCATGATCAATCCAGTATAAGTCGCTCCCGTTGATTGTTTCAAAGAAATCCTCTTACCACATAGCGAATGTTCAGCTGTTGGATCGGACTTGACACCACAGCGCCAAGAGTTAACATCAACCAGTAACATTCATCCCAGAAAGAA
>QFFB01023044.1:0-22681 GCA_003316465.1 Ramaria cf. rubripermanens
TTTCCATCCGACCCTGTCCCTCTTATCCATATATAAGTCTCGCACTACATGTACTTCGCTCTTCAGTCAGAACTCAACTTAGATACACTTGAATCCCTTATTAGTTTCTCATTCCCTCTCCTCTTGTCCAACCTCACTCCAAAATTAAGGGCACGTGCACTAGTGGATGGCACAGCATATAAGCTGAAGCTGAGCCCTTACTGATCCCCCTTGGCCAAGCTCACTCCAAGCTCGCCTGAGGTCCCACACGTAGACCCCGGTCTTAACAGTATATTGTCTTTGATACACTAGATGAATGCCCCAAGTGATCTCAGTTTCTGAAAGTGCTCAAAGAGATCAATGATTGGGCATTCGACACATCACACTTGCTGGTGACAAGTCAGAAAGAATGCAACATTGAAGCAATGTTGAGTGGCTTGGTTTCACATGAGGTACTGATGGACAAGTGTCTTGTCGACAGTGACATCCAAATTCACATGTCCAGAACACTCGAAGATGATGTCAAGCTCAGGATGTGCATGGCAGAGGAAAAGGACATGGTGATGACTACCTTGATTAATGGTGTGCATGGGATGTGAGTGGCCATTTTCTCTGCATAGAACATTACTGACAGAACAGGAAGCTTTCAATGGTTGTCTGTCAACTGGATGCACTCTGAAGGTGCTGAACTCCTGCAGCACTCAAGAAAGCACTGATGCATCTCCCCAAGATGCTATACGAGACATATGATTGAATTCTCACAGCCATTGATGAGGACAATAGGTGGGCTGCTCTGAGCCTTCTTCAATGGCTCACTTTCTCTGTCAGCACATTATCAACTGACAAGGCTGTGGATGTGATCACTACTGATCCTGACACCACAAGTGGACCTCTATTTGACTGGTGACAGCAGCTTCAGGATCCATAAGACATCCTCATGATATGTTCAAGTTTGGTCACCATTACTGTATCAGATGGCCTACCACCCAGCTTTGTGACAATGAATGCTGTTTGAGTCATTCTACTAGCGCACTTCTCTGTGCAAGAATATCTGCTTTCAGAACACCTTAGCATGAGTGGGGCACCACTTTCACATTTTCATTTTAACAAAACGATGTGTTCATTGTGAAGACATGTGTGGCCTACCTCTTGCAATTTGACCAGAATGATGGTGTAAACCAGAGTACATTCAGGTCCCATCCACTCTCTAATTATGCTGCAAACCACTGGATGATTCATTCTCAGCATAAACACCCACAGAGGATGTTACGGTAGCTGTAAGCGCAACCCTCAGAACTGTGGAGAATGTATTACACAGCCAGCAGAGGGGAAATCCAAAGTGTTATAATCACTACTAAATACAATATAAGGAGAGTCTTACCTAGCAAAGGGGAAATCCAAAGAGAAAAGGCTAAGGATCCCCAACTACTAGCAGATGATTATATACTACATATTACTGCGGAGATGTCATGTACAGACCAACCTCTGTGGAGCTTTGCTCCATGGAGTAATGAGAGTTAGGTGCAGGAAAGCAAAAAGTGAGGATCTTTGACAGCAGTCAATGGTCCGCTTTGAGGGTTAAAAATAACACATAGAAGAGCGGATCTTAGACAGCAATCAACAGTCCACTTTAGGGCATTTCCAGAGGGAGGAGGATGGTGGGCTAGCAATGGAGTGTGGTGGGTCCATGCACATACTCCAAGGAGATATTGCAGACTAGTCTGCAGGCAGCAGCGGTGAATGGTCACAACACAATTGCCTTGTTGCTGCTGGAGAGGGCAATGTGGAATGTTCTTCCATTCAGCAGTAAAAAATGCGAAAATTAAATGGCTTGCTTTAATGTGATTTTGTATTTTTATGCCCTAGCTATAGTCTATGTAAGTTCAGGTACAAAATTTCGAGGCAATCCAAGCAGTACCTCGCAAGATATTGTTGTTCGAACCTTGCGCGCTAAAACGGAGGCAAATTCTACGCGCGCCTTAGGTACTGCAAATAGGTGTAATGTCTCCTATCTTCTTTCTTGTCTCCTTCCTCTCTGTCCCTCGCTCCTTCCCTCCCCTACTCTTTTTGTTTACTCATTCGCTCTACTCGTTGCCACAGTCCTTACTCGCGGCCTAGTCGGGCGCCCGACACTAGGGTGATTTCACCATTTGTTGGGTCAGCAAACAGCATCACAAATCTTGGAGATATATCCCCTTCCGTGATCATTTGTAAGCCAAACTGGTTACAAATAATTTGTCTATAATTTGTATAAGTTTTGTGTGGTACTGCCGATACAAATGATAAGCAAATTTCATTTGTTACTAGTTTGTGATGACTTTCTATGGGTTTACAAATATTTGACCAAAGGGGTATATGCTTCAACTGTGCTATGCTGTTGTCAATCAAACAAATGGTGAGATTGTCCCAGTGCGATCCACGTCACTAAAAATGACAAACCGACCAAGCCGTGCAGAAGCTATACATCGAGGAGCTGTTACGGTACGTCCCACCTCACCCCTCATCTTTCCTCTCCTTCTGTGGTGTTCGACGCCGACCGGTTGCTGACTGGGTTGTGACATGGCAGAATATGGAATAAGTACAAAGACACATTTGTTGCACGGCAGCGGACTCGAGAACTTAGTATTATTGACTGATTGTTGACTTTACTTTACCATCCCCGACTCCGATTGAAGGGAGGAGGGTTCTGGGACAAGATGCGTCTTGGATATGCATGTGCCTTTACGGATTATATTCCTAGTCAGCTTTTTGAGCGCATCATAATCCTAATTGTTTTCCGTCTAGTACCTGCCCGTCCCTGCGTGCCCGACCGTGCTTTAAATACTCGCCTGCGGTCCTTCGTGAGTGCCTCCCTTTCGTGTCTCGTTGATTCCTTGCATATGTTTTATCTTTTTTGGCGTTGCTGTTCTCACCCATTGGCTGACGGTCGTACTCCGGCTTTTAGGGGCATCGTCTTGTGTTTTTTTTTTGTGCTGTGTCGTATTGTTTGCTGCTTCCTTCCTTCTTGGTCATATCCTTCGTCCTCGTCTCTGTTTTCCTCTCCGCCTTCCCCTACTCTGTCCCTCCCTTTCCCCGCTGCCCTTTCCGTGTCCGATGATGTTCTTTTACTCTCCTATTCGCGTGCGTTGTTGATTTCTCTCACGGCGAGGCTAGGTCTTATGTGGTGTGGCGGCCTCCGTTGAAGCAGAGTCCTAGTGTGCCTCACATATGCAATCGCCAATGTAGCGATAAACTTATTAAGATTGAAATGTGGCACATGTCGCATAAGGAAGTGAGCAGTGGATTACAGCAAGGAAATATGTTTGACATGCTCTTTGCAGTTCCTTGTATATCCATACCAATAAAATCACAACGTACAGTGGTCTTTACATTCATCTTTACATTCATTAAGAAACAAGTAAAGTCGGGGACTGGCGCCATAGCGCCGCTACAGGATGACCTTACTGGCAGGGTGGTGGGGTCTGATTAATACTAGTACTGTTGAAAGTCCTTTTTGTTATTCGGTGCCGTGTACGATGTTTGTTAGACTTATTGTTTCCGTCCGTTTACCGTATGCAATCCCTATTCACGTGTTCCTGTCAAAAACTCGAGTGTTTGATGTATTCGGACTTGAGAGAGCAAATATGGCAATGTGAGATTATCGCCTCTGCGAGGCTGCGTCGATAATACTCCGAAGCTTTCTTCACCGTTCTACACCTGTTTCAAACAGAGCTGAGTTTGGCCGCACCGCGTTGACAACGCCGAGGACGAAAGCCGGCTTTATTCCCGGTGATCTCAATAGACAGATTATTAAATATGTCAAGAGGCCGGGACGTGATGAAAAAGCTGTTGAAGTCATCCTAGAGAAGTGCTAAGGTGCAGCTGCTGGAGTGGCTATCGGGGATCTACATGAAATTCAGGACCAATATCAGTCGAGTGACATGTGGCCGTGGTCCCCACTTGCTTTTTCAATCCTAGACTGGCAGCCAGGGTGTGTCTATCTACACTTGTGTTAGTAAGACAAAACATAAATATCGCCTGTCAAGCACGGCGATAATAAGACAATAAAGTTCCATTGGGCCTGTGCCACAACAGCCTAGTATTTGTACTTTCGGCGGAAATTCCGGACACTGTGCGGCCAGCGAACAGCTTGGCTATAATTCATAGCGTTTCCCTCTCTCCGGGTCACCGAAGATGTTTGTGGACTGTGCTGTAATCTGAGGGGAATCAACTATGGTATATCTCTGATAACATAAAAAATATTCACGGTTTTACCCGTCTCAGGGTAGATGTGCGCCAGTTCAAGCGCGACGACTCCACTCTGTGGCTGAGCCTTTGATGAGCAGTCGCGGAGAAAGTTGAGGAACCGTTTGATGCGTACCTCCGAGAATGATGTAGTTTGACGTTGAAAATGGAGCCCGGTACTGGGGTTGTTTCTAGTGGGTATACTGGTACTTTGTATTCCGTCAGACATTATATTCCCTGATCTTTTTCGTGCACCCTGCCGAGCGTTTAGCCTGTTGTTTTAGTATGATTGCGTTGTTTGAGCTCCTTGCCCGAGGTTGGCAGGTAGAAGAGCTTACGAAGTCATGAATGAAATCGAGAACACTGCATAGATGTTATATATTAGTGATAAAACGTGGGAAGCGCTCAGAGGCTCACATTTTGCGTAAGGCAGTAAAATGCCGATATAAATGACTGAGAACGAAAGAAAACAAGTCAACATCTGTCTCAAATGGGTTAGAATGCATTAAAATATACAGTTGTGCGGCATAGCCAAGACCTAAATAATTTCTGTGTCAACGGTGCGAGCATCAGAAAACTGAACGGGACATACGCATCCTAATATCGCCAACACAGTGATACTGTTTTGGTATTTTAAGCCAGGTATTCCATGCCCAAGAAAACAAACACCACCTCGTAATTAATCCCGCCTCTTAGAAGGGTGTCAGAGAAGGTGTAAGTCGGAGACAAGTACCTCACCGATACTAAAAATTATAATGCTGTCGATAAGCTTGTTGCTCCTAGGCCAAAATTAGAAGTTCTGTATAAAGTAGCGAACGGAGGACGCACGATTTGAACTGAGACCGCCTCCGCAGCAAATAGAAGCAAATGGAAACAGTGTTTAACACATCAGTTATCGCAGATACGCTAAACTCAGTGATGAGCAGCCAATGCCAGTTTGCTATGAATTGCACAAGCGTCCTCGAACGGAATGCGGTAACGCCAATCATGGTGCCGAAGGACAAGCGCAAGATAGAGAGAAACCATGATATGGTTGGGATGAGGAGTCGGCCAGATATGACCTTGACTCTGTAAGCAAAGAATGCCTCACATGCCATGTGAAAATGAGTGCCGTCTCGTATAAGTTCAATTTGAACGGGACACACTTGAATAATAGCGCCAATCCACGCACTCAGGACGGCAGCGAAATCTAAGGGAAAAGTAGCTTCGGAGAGGGCGGATACGACAGCATATTTTGTCACCGAGACGTGGTACAAAAGTATACAGATGCAGAACGTGTGTGTAGTTTCAAGAACCCTGAGTAGAAAAGAGTCGGTCTCCCGCCCCAAAGACAGTGTGCCACTTACCCAACCGTCACAACCTTGGCCAGAACAAATGAGCGTGAAGCACCTATAGAGAGACGGGCTGGGCTCACCAGAGACTTGAGCCATAGCGGATCGTCGGTGTTCCCCTGGGTGTAACGGAATAATTGAACGATGAATATCCCGTAAAGGAAAACGGAGAGAATAATGCCGATCTCAAGTGCCCCGAGGGTTTCATCTATGAGCGCCATCGCAGGGTGATACTAACCTGAAGGTGACGAACAGGGGGACCGATGAAGGGTACACTGTCAAAGAACGACTATGTGCTGAATGATTACCAGCGGAGGGAACTGCGAAGACAGACCCATATAAGTACTACCGGGAGATACCAAACACTGGTCCACGATGTGAATCTCTAAGGTAGTGCTGAGATCAGTTGTTCTGATGTAGCGGAAAGCAAGTGGGAATTCTCGACCAATGTTATCGATCAGCAGGGACGTCATCTAAAGTATCCATATGGGCAATCATGATATGGGTTGCATCCTGTAACACACACTAAAGTCTATCACCATCACCCTTATAATGCAGAGAGCACCTGCAGCACGCCCACCCCATGGCATAGGCAAGGCCAGGGGCTCAAGTCCAAGCTTCACTACTAGAGCGTATTCACGGAGACGTCCAATCAAGTGGAATCTCCACGTACTACATCGATCAATGTATGTGGATCATTCTCCAACAATGACCGAAACCCAGCTGTTATATATAGTCTGACCCGAGCGCGTCTGGTCCGCTGCAGAGCGTGTCAGGAAAGTCCGAAAATCCATATCTGGCCTGATAAGGCTCGCCAAGCCATCAGGTTGTGGGATAGCCTTATCAGGCCCGATCATTGATCAACATGAATTTAAAAAAATGGCAAGTAAGTATTGTAATTACAGACAGCACCACAATAAAATATGATAATTTACACTGCATAAGTATTTCCAGAACTTGTGCTGAATTATGCTGCCAAAGAGCTGCTTTACAGCTCATTGCCACATTTGATAAGGTATAATCAGTCGTCAAGATCAGGATATTCGGATTTTTCCGACCCTTGTGAGGGAAGACAGTCCAGATAAAGAAAGGGCCATACTGAGGATTCAGCAATTGCTGGACATCAGAAGCTGAGATTTGCATATTACGGCCTAAGGTCCCACTGGAGCGCTCCACAGACGCATTTCCACGGTGGCTGCCGCAAGCCGCTTCAAAGCTCCGCTAGAAAGCAACACAAAACCTGGGTTGAACCAAAATCAGCCGCAGCAGTCAACTAGAGGCCGCTGTTCTCTGCAGTCCATGATGTCACTATATCCTGCATTTGCACATTCGCAGTCTGTCCTCCCGGCCCGTGCTACAGATCTTCCTGCAGCTACTGTGTGACACCGCCTCTCATTAAACCCTTCCTTGTGAGTTTGATAAGAGGCTGAGATGCAGTTCGGGAGATGTTGTGCTAGGCAAAGAGACAGCAGGAGGTTGTGAGTGTCCATGCTGTATACTTCGCTGTAAGGAGCGAAATCGTTGCCGCTATGCCGGCTGAGCCGTGTGTTGCCGCGTTGTAGTGCTTTTGGGCTATGTTTTGCTCCACTTTACCCCGAGGTGGACCGAATCCCTATTATCGATTAGCCAGCGACTGTCGCAGAATCGAAAGATCACATACTAATGTTGCCGCGGTGCCCCTTTGGCTCCGCGCCGAGCCAAGCTACCGGTAGCCGGCTCTATCCCTTCAAGCCGAGCGGTTGAAAAATCCTGGAGAGATTTCATATAATCCTCACAAAGCATTTTCTGTGTATAAAAATGTGTTTTTCTATATGAAACTTACATAGATGATTGCGAGCCAGCCCAGAGTTCAAGCTGGCTGCAGCTCGGCTGGCCGCTTAGCGCTTAGCCGGAAGACAACCCGGCGGCAACACACCGGTGCCTAGCGAGGCAACCAGCCGTGTGGTTACTTTTCAGTAGCGTATTCCAAAGCAAATTCTAGGATCCACGCACAAACGACCTAGGCTTTTGGGCCCCATAGTTGAGATTGAACGTTGAACCTGGACCCGTCGACTTACGTCTTATTCCCTTGCTTCAGCAAGGGCTTCTAAGGGTCACTCAGAGGATTATGCTTTTATTTGTATGGGTCTTTTTTGCTGGATGTGGAAGCTTTTTATTATTCCTTATTTTTTTTGGAGACATGTAGTAATTTTGTTTAGTCAATCTAAATTACAGTGATGTTTAGAGTTTGTCATTACAGGGGATTGCATCCGTCGAAACTATTTGCTCCCATGCTCTCATGTCATCTACATTACTCAAGTAATGTACAAAGTAAGGCCTCTCGCGTTACTTGGCAATTGGTGTGTACTCCGTTATTATCATTTTACTTCTACCGCTTATCTCAGCAAATGACTACCCGCCACGTGGCCACATGCACCCCACATGGTTCCCATGGGACAGCTGGTTGATTACATAAGGAAGTTGATTAGCTAAGTGGTCTAACAAATGTCAGATGGCGTAGATATTTCAAGTTGCCAGTTTCTTCACTGCTACGGTCATCATCTCAGTAGAGAATATTCTACAATATGCCTGGGTCCTCACAATTTTCATGAACACCAAGCAACGAGCGGTCATTCGAATACGAATCCGCCCGCAACTAAATATCAACATTTATCTAGACCCTGTCCAAGGGAATCTCCCGGGATAGCCCCGCATGATCCGCTTTTCGTTCGAGTAATTCTGACGTTGTCAAGCACTTTGCCTTACGACCGCCGCCCACATCATGATAAGTAGCCGAAGTAATGTGAAATGGACTGAAATAGACTGTTGCAACCATTTCATGTCATAAGCAACATGATTGTATTGGAAGCTCCTCGGCACTGTTCCTTTAGTAGAGTCACAACAATCGCTCAATCAACTTGAACCCTGACTATCCCAACACCTCTCAACCATATCTCCAACCCTCATCACCACCTCTTCACACCCCCATTGCCCCACAACACTCACGCCCACGGGCCAGCCGTCTGCCCCCCGTCCCGCAGGGACACTCAGGGCCGGCAAGCCCGCCAACGATGCGGGGACGGTGAGTACGTCCTGCACGTACGTGTCGAGACCCTGGAGGCCTCGGGAGAGCCGTGTGTGTAAGGGGGGGGCTGTACGAATGGAAGAAGGATGGAGGAGGACGTCAACGCCGACGCTATCCGAAGACTGGGTGGACAAGGGCGAGGGGGCCGGTAAGTGCTGGGCCGATGAGCTACTGGGGGAAAGAACGTTTGAGATGCGGAATACGCAATCGAAGTCGGCGCGGATGAGATTGCGCAGCCGCTGGGCTTGGAGGAAGTAGTTATCGTATGCCCTGCATTCCGTGCGTAGTCTGGTCAGCGCGCGCGAAGGAAAGAGGAAGGAAGGCGTAGATGGGCGGACTCACTCGGCGGTTAATGCATACGTGCCGAGGAGGATGCGCTTCTGAACTTCGTTCCCGAAGCCGTGGGATCGGCTGTGTGCGTAGATGTTCGCTGTGCGTGTGGTATCCGTCTCGGAGGAAGGAGGGACATGTGTACCTGAGACATGGTGCATAGAGATTTAGAAAATATGGACATTAGTAACAGGACTGACCGTAGCGAACGCCGTCGTACCGTGCCATGTTGCTGCTAGCCTCAGCGCTGGCGATAACGTAGTAAGCACTCAGAGCGTATGGCGTGGAGGGGAGCGAAACAGGGATCAGCGCCGCGCCACGATCCTTGAGGTGGATGAGGGTTTTCCGGAAGGGCTGCAGTAGTGAGGGGTCGAGTTCTGCGGGGAAGTATTCCTGCGGAGTAAGAGAACAGGATGGGTAACGATGGGCATATCTAGATGCATTCCGTACCTGAGGAATCCCAACTCTTAGGCCTTGTAAGGACCCAGAGCCATGAAAGTGAGGAAGATATCTTTCGACGTGGTGGCGACAGGCCGTCTGAGCTTCATTCCGGAGGTCAAGGGGTATGCTCGTGGGATCTTTGTCATCATGGCGCGAGATGACGCCTGGAAGCAATATTCATACTAATGAGGAGCGTGTTGTGGATACAGGTGGAGCTTACTAAAGACGCGGCGAACATCCCCTACCCGAGAAGCAATGATACCGACAGTATCCAGGCTATCCGCAAAAGATATGACACCCCATCTAGTATTTATTAAAGTGAGTAATATGAGCGGAAGGATGTGGGTGATAGATGACCTGCTCAGCAGCCCGTACGAAGGCTTCAGACCGACCACTCCACAATAGGCTGCTGGCAAACGTGTTGAACCCCCAGTATCTGTCGACAATGCACTGAAAACAATCTGAGATCTATGTGGCTGCACGGGAGCGTAAGACTCACGCGAAACATTGCCTAGACGCTACAGCTGCTGCACTTCCACCGGAACTCCCTCCGGCCGATCTCCGCTCTCTCTGATCCCACGGAGAATGGTCTGATTCACTCTGGAACGGGTTGACAACTGGTCCAAATAATGTGTGCACGTTCAAGGACCTCCATGCTTGATGTGAATAAACCACTTGTGAGCAGAACAAGGGTCTCACCCCATTCCGAATTCATCGCAGTTTGTCTTGCCAACCACGTGTGCCCCTGACTGCTCCAACAGATTTACAACCGTTGCATTGTACTTCGGATGAAAGTCTGCCGGGAAGAGGGGTCAAAACTTAGCTGGTGAAGAACATAAAAATCCACCTTTCAGCATCGCAGACGAGCATGTTGTGGGAAGCGCAAGGGTGCATATGTTATCTTTGACGGCGATAGAGACATTAGCAAGTGGCCCTTCTCGTGGGATACTATCTACAATCAACATATCATGCAAAGGGTATGGAAGCGTTTGCACAGACACGCACGGTTCGGTGCAAAAGAAACGAAAGCGTTGACAGAATCATCTGTGGTTTCTTTAGACTTAGATGAAAATGACGATAGTCGTTTTGCTCCAGTCGTCACGATAGATACAAGCCGGGCATGCCTTCCAGTGGACACGCTGCGGGTGAGCATTAGAAAAGGCCAGGGTCCTGGTTCCGCTAGTGAACCGAGTGTCTGGCCTGCTACGACCAAGTGCGCCTGTTTCTGCCTTCCAAGACCTTTCAAACTGGCCGACACAAGCGCGACATGAATGCTTTTGTCATTGTTCTGACTAAAAATTGATTGTGCGGGGTGTCTAGGATTTTTTCCAAGAGTTCCGATGTGGCCTAGATTCTTTCCCGGCCTGGGTCCTATTCCGATCCCCTCCAGACATCCGCATGGAGAAGGTATTTAAGCACCCCTAGAGGTGAACAAGCGTCAGTAATTCTTTTAGGCTCTTCATCTTACCATCTGGGCAGGGTTATTTCCGAACTACAGGACTTGTTCATTCATTCAACCAGATATCAACCCTTTAAAGTCTCCTTCTCACCATACCACAGCCCTATATTCAGACCCCTATATCCATGACAGTCCCCAACCAATTTGTTGGAAAACGCATCGCCAATAATCGCATCGAGCTTCTCTCCATCCTCGGTGAAGGCTCATACGGTTGTGTATATCGCGCCATCATACACCAAAACGGCACCCAATTGCCGTGCGCCGTTAAATGCTTGTCAAAAACCAACCTCGATGCTTACCACCTCATGTGCCAACGTCGTGAGATTCTCCTGCATAAGCAGGTGAGTGATGGCGAAGGCATAGTGTCCCTTTACGAGGCTTTCGAGGACAGTGACTACCAGTGGCTAGTCCTGGAATATTCTTCCGACGGCGATCTGTGGGAGGGTATTTCAGATGGATATTATGCGGGAAAGGACGACACCATCAGAGATGTATTCGGTCAGATACTCGCGGCCGTGGAGTACTGCCATTCGAAACACGTCTTTCACCGTGATCTCAAACCCGAAAACGTTCTCCTTACCGACAGAGGACGCAAAGTTCTGCTGGCAGACTTTGGTCTGGCATCAGGATCACCGATCAGCAACGAGTTGAGGTGTGGCTCTCCCTGGTATATGTCACCAGGTACTTGCTTCGTTGTCTTTCGCCTCCTGGTGCGTGCTTATCATCGACAGAATGCTGGGGTGGTATATTCCATACTAACCAACCTTATGCGACTGCACCTAACGATATCTGGTGCTTAGGCGTGCTTCTCATCAACCTGGCCTGTGGTCGACACGCGCCATGGAAGCACGCTACAAGCCAGGACGTCTTCTTCCGGGATTTCATGAGACAACCTGGCATGCTTCGGCTCTTACTTCCATTATCTACCCAAGTCCATGACCTCCTCGCCCGTGTCTTCAAATTGACCCCTTCCGCGCGGATATCCATCCAAGAATTCCGGATGGCGGTTTCACAAATTACTTCTTTCGCTATTCCTGCGGATAAGCGGGTTGAATTCCACGATAACCAGCAGGCAGTGTGGAGCACCGCGCTTGGCCCCACTTCATCTTACCCACTTTCGACGGATGTTGTTCAGATTGTACCAATCACGAAGCCATCACCTATTCCAGCCCAAGTGGAGGAAGATGGTGTCGATATCACCGATGCCGCAAAGGACTATATCAAACCTATTGTTAAAAAGGCGTCACATTCTTTCATTTGCCACATCCCAATCATTGACACAAGTCTTGAGGCTCTCCGTGTCGCCGCAGCCTCCTGTTTGTCGCCAACACCAGCCTTTCGGACTTCGTCGTCGTCGGGCGCATCTGCGAACTCCCTCTTTCCGGTGACGCCCCAGATGGTGGCAACCATGCAAGATATAGAAATTATCGATATGTCCGACATTCCAGAGGATGTCATTTTGCCCCGAGCTGCAAGTCCTCTGGCAAAACTAGCGGACACGAGTGTGTCCGTTGTCACTGTACCTTTCCAAAATATTCTGCGAGCACTTAGAGTGTTATAACCTATGCACTTGTCTCCAACCTAAGCCATAATACAATCTACAGTAATCATATCACCTGTATTAGTATATTAGTGTCCTGTATATAAAGATAAACACCAATGTCATACGCTCTATAACGCCATGATTTAAGGATAAGTGGCATGGTTACATTAAAGCATTTGCACCAGTTCCACGTTTTGGCATGCCACATTGCCAAGACGCAGGCATCTGTAGATTGTTTCTCTCTCTTTGAGGCGGTACTTTCGCACAGTAGGCTATAGACAAAATGTATACGAAGAATATAGCTTGAGCTTAGGGGTGGACAGAAGGGTATTTCTGAATCTGCATAAAGGAGTCCATCAGAGCATCGAACGCCCGGGGCTGAGTTTCAACTTGAACTTGAAAGTTTGAAAAGATGTCAACCACGATGTCGACAGCCTGCCACAAACGCATTAAACCGTGGGACAACAGACTTCGTAGCGAGTTCGAAGATGTTCCAAAAACACGACGGATGTGAACGAGTTGTACAGACCATGGGATACGGTCATCCACAAGTTATTCAAGGACGTGGACGACTTTCAAATCGTCCCAACCGTCCCCCGCCACCTGACAGTCGAGAATCGTAAAGATCCCGTTTGGCGAATGTTCTTTTTCATCAAATACGGAGGCATTATTGTCTGCGTGATTGGGATCTAGCTGTATCGTGACCTCGAACGACCGAATGGGCGGATAGACGCTTATAACCACGTCCATAATTGTTTGCAGAGCCTCCTGTTGGATGAACACCCTATTCCCGTGGTGTATGGACTATCTGTAATTGGAGAAGGGTTCCTCATATTGACCATGGAGACAAAGACTGGTGTTGTCACTCCATCCCTTCAACAGCAGTCGCCAAATGTCCCATTCACTGCGGTCGCACCCGTCCAATACTGGCTCAGCCAAGTCTTGAAACATTCTGGGTACAAGAGGTTGCATAAGATGGTTAGAGAGATCGAAGATCTTTGCAGCGACTTCCTTACTCAGGCCCCCGCCGAGATTGCCCTGATGTCTGGTGGTGAGGAATCTGACACCTCATCCCTATCCCTTTAAAAATCGATGAAGGCTTTCAGTAGTGACGTTAATCTCTATATCTCACCCCCTTGTTCTAGTACGTGATGTGCATGCCCATGCCATGTATTTCTCTGAATCTGTGGTCGTTCTGCATTCGCATCAAAAGTTTGTACATTTTATACGAAACGAACTCTGAGTCTATCGCATGACTAGAACGTTTTGAGACGACAAGCTCCAAGTACTGAATCAAATGGGAGCGAAGCCTCTAGCTCGATTAGCTGAAGCTTGTAGGTCCATCGTGTGAACGTCCGACACTGGGCCAAAAGATATCAACCTAAATTGCTAACTTAACATTGAAAATTCCACACGCCCCCAATGCACTAGTGGGCGAGCACTGACGTAAATTCTTAAAGGCCTTCTGCTGGCATACTTATTCAAATAGCAATAATCAAACAAATCAAGACGAGATAGGGTTATCGATCTGGTATTTTGCGCCGAAGGGTGTTTTACGGGGGAGCTATATAACTTGTAAGGACAGGATCAAAGCATGCATGCATGTCTTGGTGATGGGATGGCGAGAAGACATGAGACGGCGCTAACTGAACCGGCCTACCGGTGCAGCAAAACCACTCACCTGTTTGAGTTATGACAGTGAGACGTCGACATAGTGCGGCTATTGCCACATTCGGTACGATAAACTCGTGAGATGTCGTGGATTTCCACACTCTTTTTGCATGCGCGATATCCATATGCAAACTGCTAAATATATAGAGTAGATATTGTGGTGTATAGCCAAACGTCAGCCGGTATGTCACCCTTCTTCCATTTCTTGCACTTCACCCTCTTCTGCTGCTGAACCGTCCCACCAGGAAAGTGGGCCCAAACCCTGTTCAGCGATGGAGCACTGTGAGAGTGAGAGACAGATGGTAAATAGGTGTCGTAAAAATATGAAACTCAACAGTGAAATGACGCACGGTTATCTGGAATGGGCTACGCCGTAGCTCTCTCTGAACGATGACACCGTCTGCTGCCTTAGGGGGACCAGGTTCGTCGTCGAAAAACTCATCGGACTCGACCCTTGCTCGAACAACCTCATTCCGGTCGATGTACATGCGTGATGTGAGCGGCGTATCAAGCATCTCCGCTGTAGAGGTTAGCTCTGAGTCAGGTAGCCAGAAGTAAGCCTGCTCGTTTGGGTCACTGCAGGAAGTCAATTAAGCGCATGTTTTACGTTGTTACTAGTAGGATAAACAGTAGCTTACAACGCGGATGGTTGTGGTAGGTATGTGAGAGGGACGTATAAGTCGTCAAAAAAACCAATCGAGACTGATACCCAGATGGCTTTAGAACGAGAGTGGAAATCAGGACTGAAGGGCGCGTACGCCTAATTCCATCCTCGGACGAGGACTTGACTTTTGCTAGTATGACCTCTGACGCAAAAGGTCTAAAAACGACTAGCCGGAAGGTCACTTGGAATTACAGGTTATCCGCCTCAGCTCTGGCTAACCAAGCAGGTTGACGAGTCTACTTACCTACCTTGATACCAGTAACAGCCATCCCCATACCTAACTTTTCCCTCCCCCACTTTTACTATATCAAACACGCATATCCCAAGACCAACGTCGTGGAGGACCCTGTTTGCGTATTTTTTGTTTAGTTCCTGTGTAATCGCTTTCTCAGGTGCAATTGAGAAATAGCCAGGTTGAATCGCAACAGTATCCTGTGCGTCACTGCATTCAACGAATGATAGCTTAGGGCTAATGCTTATAACGCACTTTTATAATTGCAAGGCTGAACATGCAGGAACAAAATGCGACAAGCGCCCAGCTCCGCTTTAACGTCACGTCTGCTGAAGCTTAGACTGGCTAACACGATGACGAGCAGACTCAAAAAGAAGCTTGACACCATGGGCGTTGATGTTCAGTCAACCTCTCCACGGCTGACTGAAAACTTTTGCTTAGTGAGTAGGCAGCACGCGTATATCCGACAGAAGGGAACGAGCGACTCGACTAAATGTACAGATTGGCACGCCTCTGCCGCCACTAGAGAAATCCAAAGACACGGGAGAGTTTGTCCCCCTTTGGAAACAAGAAGTCCGTATCGCAATTACTGTGGTTTGCTATCCATCTGATGGTCTGCAGGTCCGAGATGAGCAAGGTCGTCGCCGACTTCATGGTGCTTTCACCGGCGGATTTTCTGCTGGATACTACAATACGGTTGGATCCAAAGAGGGTGCGCTTACCTCTTCGGATCATACATTACAATAATTTACTTCGCATCACTCCAGGTTGGGTTCCCTCCACATTCACCTCGTCACGCTCTGAACGTGCCTCCAAGAAACAGGCTAAGCCGGAAGATTTCATGGACGAGGAGGACCTCTCTGAAATGCGAGAATCGAAGAAACTGGTGGACACTACTGAGGAGACTGATATTTTTGGTGGGACGCAAGCGGAGCTAGCGAGAAGGGGAGGTGTTGAGCTTGAAAAGGAGTATGTATTTAACTTGGAAGCTTTGGAACCTGTTCTAATTTTCTCTAGTTCTATAACCAATGCTCTAGAGTCATTGCTTCCTCTAGCAAAGGATTCTGTCGGCGCACGTCTGTTAAAAAAGATGGGTTGGCGTCTTGGCCATGGTATCGGACCACGCATCACATATAAACAACTTCGAGTGCAAGAAGGACGACCTGTTGAAAAAGATGAAGTTGTGAACCAGGAAGCGGACAAACACCTGTATGCACCTCGCGACACCAAAGCTATTACGTTCCACAAGAAGGAGAACGCGTTTGGGCTTGGTTACATACCAGGACAAGGTCTAACTGACATTGTACAAGGTCGGAATGGGGAGGCTGTCGAAGCTGGCCCGAACTTGAGTGGTAAGCCGTCTCACGACAGCGATTCATCAATATTGATTGGCTCTCAGCTGGATTTGGTTTGGGTGCTCTCAATGATGCGGAGGACGATGACATCGACGTCTATGATCATGGTGCCTCGAAAGAGCATAGGCACATGGCCTATGATGCTGGTGAGAATGACGACGACGATCGTATCGTCCTAGGGAGCCATAAGCCTACTGGGTCCAGCAAGAAAACCAGTACTGGTGTAATTATTGATTGATCGATGGTAATTTACTGTGCACTCAAGCTACCATTCACAGGCTGCAGAATCACCTACGTTTCGTGATGGACGGCCCATCGTACCCGGCTTTGTACGGTTCGAAAGGCCTCTGATAGAAGACCGCTGGTAAGTCAATTTAGCGGATGGTCTGTAAGAATCATTCTCACTTTTGGAAGGTTTCCCATTCCTGATATTCCCAAGGGCTGGACCCCTGATCCACGGCGAGTGTGGGCGACAGATACGTCTAACAAGGAGAATGATAGCCCAAGCATTTCACAACCACCCCCATCGCAAGAGCATCGTGTTTGGATGAAGGGCAAAACTGCTGACGAGGTATGCGCTGAATGTTGAGCACTGCCAATACAGTATATAAAAATGACATCGGTCCCCTACAGCGTGGCTCGATGCTTGGAGAGACGCCCCTTCCTAGTGCGCCACGTTCTGTATTCGATTATCTTTCACAGAAGGACCGCGACCGCCTCAAAAATCTTTCTTCCAGCCTGGCATCAGGAACTGTTCCCTCTCAGCAACCTCCGCCTCCGCCCCCGCCCATCGCAGTTCCACCTACAGATGCCCGCACCGCGCAAACTGCGCTAAGAGGATTCCAGCCCTTCACCACTGATCCGGCAAAACAGGCCCGGTACACTGCGTATCTTCAGTCCCAGGCGTCACCAGATGCTGCAGAAATCAAACCCATGCCTGGTCAAAGCAATGAGAAATTTAACAAAGAGCTGTCCGACTACGCGAAGGCTGCACAGATATTCAAGCCTGTGTCTGGGGCAATGGCTGGTCGGTTTGCTAGTGCTTCTACGGTGGAGGTGCTCGGAAATACGCACCAGGGACTGCACAAACCCACTAAGGACGATTATGCGAGACTTGATGGTCACCAAGAGGAAGAAGGCAAAAAGGAGGAAGAAAGCCCTAAGGCACACGCGGCAAGGATGGGGATGTTTGGGCCGTTGACCCGGGAAGTTAAAGTCTGGCAACCAGCTCGGCTGCTTTGCAGAAGGTTTGGCGTGAAGGATCCATATCCAGATGGGATGCCTGGGGAAGAGCCCCCTGTAACGGCATCCATGGCTAAAAGTGACGCCTGGCAAGCAGAAGTCATGAAAAGTGCGCCAAACCTAACGGCCCCCTCATCCTCTGCAGTCGCATCTGGTAGCACCACCCCTCCCATATCACATCAAAAGGGTCAACGAGATTTGGCGAATGTTGGCATGGGAGACGATGACGAGCAAGGAAAGGAGACACTCACATACGAACGTCCGACGAAGGATATCTTCAAGGCGATCTTCGCAAGCGATGAAGAGGACAGTGGCGAAGAGGATGCT
The DNA here is from genome assembly GCA_003316465.1 of Ramaria cf. rubripermanens. Classification (NCBI taxonomy): domain Eukaryota; kingdom Fungi; phylum Basidiomycota; class Agaricomycetes; order Gomphales; family Gomphaceae; genus Ramaria; species Ramaria cf. rubripermanens. The sequence continues at coordinate 17,863 of QFFB01023044.1, forward strand.
CCGGTGGATGAACACGAGAAGGGTGTAGAGACTTCTGGAAACGGACTAATTACGACACCCACACCGAACGAGACAGCCAAAATTTATCAACCACCAGCATCTCAAAGTAACCCTAACATGAAAGTGGATCTGACATCCTTCAGGCCAACCTTCGTGCCAAAGTCTGAGCGAGAAGAACGAAAGAAAATCAAGGACAGAGACAGAAAGGAAAAGAAGGACAAAGATAAGAAGAAGAAAGGGAAGATGGTTGTGTCATTCGACGTCGAGGACGAAAATGAAGAGCGAGTGAGGGCAGCCAAGGAAAGAAAAAACCGTCCGCTGAAGCGACAAAAGGAGAAATCGCAGCCTGACGCAGATGACGACAGCATGTGGGTGGAGAAGCCACCTCCGGAGGTAGTAAAGGAGCTCGTCATTCCAGTTTCTATAGAGGCGGGAGAAGCGGACGACCATCCACATCCGCGTGGCAGAAAGAGGGCTGTGGATTTTCTCTGACTGTCGCTACTTGTCATTATCTTGCATTGCTTTCAAGCTGTATCTGCATTTTTATTGAATTCCAGTTGCTGCCGGACTAGCCCGATTCTTGTTCACTGTTGTCGGATTTATCTACCTCGCCATCAGCGCCAGGACCCTCCTCCAGTTCTTCCACCTCAGAAGGCCAGTCATCAGCCACGTCATCACCCTCCTCATCTCTCTTCCGCTTCCCAACCCTTTGAACATCTGCCACTAGTTCCCCGTCACCCATTGCGACGCAAGTCAGACGGCTCCCTTTGGTGTCATATTGTGTCACAGGCTCCACAACGACAGGCTGCTCTGTTGGATGAGCCCCCAGTGCGCGCAAGACGTCCCCAAGATCAAATATGCGAATAAGGCCGTCCGATGACACGGTTGAGGCGTACGTAGCAGATTTTAAGTTTGCGTATGGTGGAATTGCTATGGAAATAATGTCGATAGATTTTACTCTGCTGATGGACGTGAGATTCCATGGATATCATGGTGGAGAAGAATTGCTCGCCTATTGGTGTGGCCCACAAGTTCCGCAATCACTCTTGGAGGAGCATCTGCAGTGGACAGAAGTTGGTATACAGTCACTTTCTTATCTTCTGCAGCAACCAGTAAAAACTCTGGTTGCCCATCGACGTTTACTGGCCGAAAAAACTTTATATCATGAACACGAGAAGGGTGAGTAATGGTGTAGAGCAATGACATGCTCTTTATGAACAGGTAAGCAGGCGATCACGGAGGATGACAACGTCTTACGGTAGAGAATAACTCTATGCCAGTGCCAGACTGCACCGCAAATCGTTGGCCAGATGGCGACCAGCAGACAACTTCACCCTCTAAGCATGGACAAAATGAGAGGCTGGACAGACGCATACCAGATAGACGAACCTTTTCCGAGCTTTGTGCTGGCAGATCCTTTGCCACGCATGAGATCCCACATACGCAGGGTACGGTCCTTTCCAACGCTCAGGGCTAATTTACCAGATGGATGGACGCCAACGCAGTTGACGCGGCCTTTGTGGCCTTTCAGAGTACGCATTACTGCCCAGTCTCGTGCGCGGAAGAGGCAGAGAGTGCCATCCTCCGATGCGGAAAGTAGATGAGACCGGGAAGGAAATGTAAGGTAGGTGATGGATCCTAGCCGTAGTATATCTTTGAGATATATGATAAAGATGAAAACAAGGACTTACCTTCGTGATGGATAAGACCACCGATTTCCTTTCTCCGGCGCAAATCCCAAACTTTGATGATCTCGTCGGCACTTCCTGTCGCAAGCCACTTTCCACCCGTAGGTGAGGCAGCTACGGCCTTGACGCAAGATACGTGCGCGGGAAAGATGAATATGGGTTTGAGTTGTAATTGTCGAGCTGAGGAGCCTGGTTCGTCCACATCGGTGAAAGCAGCCTCAAGACCATATAGGAGTTTTTCGTAAGAGCCCGCAATGATCTTGAAGCTTTTCGGCAGGGAGGAATGATCCTGTTCATCATTGGTAGAAATATTTGAGGCATCTTTTGGAGGTACTGCCGGGTCTTTTCCTTTGCCTTTCTTGCCTTTGATACCAGGAGGCACACCAACTTTTGGAGCTTTTGAGGAGGGCCCACGGACGGGCTTCGGGTGGAATTTTGCTTTCGGCGAATGAGACGGGTCGACAACTTGACCCTTTCTTTTCTTTGACACAGACATTTTGGCACTGGAAGAGCCTGCACGATGCATGAAACGATTCCACGACCAGTCACGGGTAGAATTTTCTGTCACAGTCGCTAGCTATGCGCTCGCGCTCGAATTCAGCACTGACAAACTTTCAATAGGTGGTCGATCGTATCAGCCGTTTAGTTGTGCTAAAGAGACACTTTTATCCCCAGTCTGAAATCTCATGCCCTTCTGTTTATCATGAATCATGCCGATACTCCGGCCCGGTTTTGCACAGGGTAATATTATAGTTTGGACCTCTCCTTGGCTTTCACCTGCAGAACTACGATGAGCTCCTGTGTCCACTGTTTTCGCGGCGTTACTCACGGTGGCACACCAGTCGGTTCGTCAATGCATAGGCTCGAGTCAGCACAGGGTTAGAGTCTCTTGCTGATTTTACATCGTCAGGCCAAATCGTGAAGATTGGAGGCTTTGACACCTATGTCGCTAAACCCGAAGGGAGCTTCCCCAAGGACAAGGCTGTTCTCTTTCTCTCTGACGTCTTTGGTATTCAAATGAACAACAGCAAGGTCAGCTGGTGATACTTCTTAGTCATGAAGATCGCTGATGACCATTCAAGCTCCTGGTTAGTCAATTTAGCGTATCGTTGTCTCTGAGGCTCTTACTCCGGTTATTCATAGGCAGACGATTTTGCTAGAAACGGCTTCCAAGTTTACGCACCGGATTATTTGTACGGAGATCCTGTCCCGGAGGGCGCTCTCAACTCTCCCACTGTGAGCGGCTCCCGGATACCACACCCATAAATGGGTTTTGAAAGAGATTACAAGTTTGATGGCGCAGCATGGTTTGCAAGGCACAATCGGAAGAAGACTCGGCCGGTTCTTGACGCTGTAGTCAAAGCTCTCAAAGAGCAGGGCGTCACTTCGCTTGCTGCTGTCGGATACTGCTTTGGTGGTGAGCGCGAAATTCTTCTGTGTGAAATTTGCGATGGAGTGTGTTATTGTGCGCTTAGGCCGATACGTTTTCGACTTGGCATTCGATAATGTGATCAAAGTAGCTGCGACCTCACACCCGTCTCAACTGAAGGTCCCAGAAGATCTCCAAACACTTCTGGCAATTTCTCGATCCCCGTTGTTGATAAATGCCTCTGAGATAGACCAGCAGTATCCAATTGTGTCTCAGCTAAAAGGAGACGAAATTCTTGGTGGAGGAAAATACAAGCCCGGCTATCAGAAAATGTGAGTCTGTAGTTAATCCGCTGTTCAGCCCACTGATGGCGATATGTATCGCCTAGCTTTTGGCCAGGCACAACCCACGGCTTTGCGGTAAGTAATTCATGTTTGTCACAGGCGAACTTCGCGTCTAACCTGTGCTTGTAGGTCCGTGGTGACCTGGTATGCCTTCATGTATGGCTTAACTTATTTTCCCACTAATCGCCATGCAGAGCATACCCGAGGTCAAAGCTGCAAAGGAAGGCGCCTTCAAAGCAACAGTTGAATTCTTTCACGTCCACTTCTACGGCGAGACTAGGTCTCGGCTTTAATCCGCCGAGACCTTTGAAGCAATTTTTTCGTGGCAGGTTGTGTAAAGACACGACTATCATTGTTCTGCTTAGCACGGTACATGTTGGAAACATCGAAAGAGCTTGGTCTGACTAGTACTGATAGTGCCATCTCTCATTTATCCCCTTGAGTTATAATTGCCTGGCCGTCGAAGGCATGCATTTTCATTAGCCCATTGAGGAAGCAACAACTACGCTCAACCAGGTAAACTGCAGTAGAGTGTATATGTTACGAATAATTATTAGCAAACTGAATTGAAAATATTAGGCACACCATTCAGTTGAGCTAATAATTACTGGTAACATACTGTATACACTCTAGTGGAGTATATTATTAGTAGTACGTCGGAGCCGCATCATTGTGGCGAGTTGAGCACACGCCTCGTTTCTAGCCAATGATGGTATGTTAATTTGTGTTCATTAGAAACAGATACTTTGCATCATGCGTGGGCAGCCGTGGGTGAACTTGTGAACTTGGGGCTTGTGGGCCGCGATGACTAGGAGTCAAGCGAAAATGTTTCGATGGATGCTCCTTCGATCGCATTGGATGCTGGGCCGATATTATCCTTCATATATATAGCAGTTAAGAGAATAGTAATTAGTTACTTAAGGGCAGGCTCCTTGAGTAGTTTCAAGCTGTTGGGTGACCTGAACTCTGAATCACTGACGGCAATCCAATTTAAGATCAGATCACTAGCAATACATTAATTTTATCAGAGCTTGATCTGCTTATGTAAGAATGGCTGTGTAACCTGTGTTACGCTTGGTTAAATGGTGATTCATCTAAGCAAGTTTGCCGCGAGCTCCCTCAATGGACGCCCTCGCAGAAAGTCAAGTCCGAAGGAAAGCTTGCGAGGAATGTCGTCGGCTCAAGCTCAAATGCGACAGGTGCCCATGTTCAGCTCGGTCATTTGTGCTGAAATTTCTGATCTGAAGCTGCATTTCTCCCGAAACCAGGAAATTTCCATGTCATAGCTGTATGAGACGGGGATGTGCTGCGATATGTCCATCAGGTCAGTGTTACTCTGGTATACCATGTCAAGAGTTATATCTGCTTCTTCATTCAAGGGACCTTTATGAAGGGGACGAGGTAGACTCATTCTCCAA